>JAPMLY010000307.1:0-102500 GCA_026401115.1 Tetraselmis chui
AGTAGCATTATCCAGCAGGGGCGGCAGGGAGTTTGGTGCTCGGAGACTGCGGCCTGGACACTGTTCCGGGTAGGAGCAATGCTATCGAGTGTGGTCCAAAGCGTCCCGAAGGAACTTGGCGAGGCGGTCGACGGCTGCTGCAAATTATCGCTATATGTTGTGTGCTAATTATTTTCGCCGCCGGCATATCATGCTTGGCTTCAATTTGCCGAACTCATATACTTTTATTATAATAATAACAAAGTTAGCACGGACATGGAAAAAGAGACGATATTTGCCCAATGACTCATCGAGGTTTAGGGTTGACCCCAATAACTCATCGAGGCCAAATTAGTCTTGCTTCTGGTCTTTCATTTGCACAGCAGACTTGCACTTTTTAAAAGCTTATTACCTGGTACACGTACATCAGCTTCTTCTTTTCTTCGCCTCCGGGATACGGGACTGGTAGGTAACCCCGCACTCGCACTCCCTGCATGCGGCGTTTTGCAAGCACGACTGATGAGAGGCGAAGAAGTTCAAAACAAACCTCAAACTCATCATCGATCATGCTCCCGGGTAGGCGACGCTCATAGATTTTCAGTCGTTTAGAATATAACGCCATATACACCCCCCCACAAAAGTCCGGACATGCAATATGTTGAACACGCGTGCCCCTCCCACCACGTCAAGCACGACGGCAATGTGGAAGGTGGGGTTTGTCTCGGGCCGTGACACGCCTACATACGGTGATCGGACTCACCGGTTAACGAACCCGCGACCTTCCGCGTATTAGGCGTGCGCTTTACCGGCTCAAGGAAAAAGCATAGCTGAGATATGTGGCCACATACCACATATGTACCAAACTACGACACTACCACGGCCCCCCACTGGACCCTCCCCGGACCGCAGCCCGGGGTCTTAAACCAATGTCGCAACCAGCCTCTCAATGGCTGGTTGTTAGGGGAAAATTTCTCATGGGAAGCGTTCAATGAGTGAAAAGTGCATTTAGTTATATAAGAAAACTACAAGGGAGCAGTCGCTATGCGGGGATTGAGGGAAAGAAGTCAAAATGTGAACTATCTTGTCACCGCCCTCCATTGTGCTAGACTAGTTATAGTCTAGCGAAGCTCGCCTTCGGTCTCGTCACGCATCACGCTTCCCCAGGCAGGTGTCGACGTGTCGACGTCCGTAGTCTTTCGTAGGCAGGTTGCGTAACCAATTGGCCTCGTGCCTAGCGTCTTGACGCCAGGGAGAACTCATTGTGCGCACTGTACGCACCGGGAGGTACATATTCGTACAGTACTGCGAACCGTGCCCTCAAGCTTCACAATGGCAAGTGTAAGTGCTAGTACACTAAACTCGTAGAAAGTACAGTATAAATATCGCAGCGAGTACTTGTACTAGTCGTGTAACGTACTGTCACATGACATTTCTCGCCACAACAGTCGCGAAACCTAGGTACTACCCAAGTCGTTCCCGCAGTTTCAGGCCGACGAGTGAAAATTAGCTCCCCCCTGTTCACTCATCTCTCCGGCCCAGACGTCGTTCCTTTGTTACAGGCCCTCCTCCTCGATCGACTCACCACGGAACTCGTCGACACCTGGAATACCAGCGCCTCCGACCCTACCCCCTGTATGGAAGACCTCCCTGAACCCGTCCAACTCCTCCTTCAGATCGCGGACGCCCTTCAACCGACACGCGACCCCATACAGGTTGAGAACGATCCCACCTCCTTCTGGATGAATATCCTCCACCCGTCCCATAACCCACTCCTTTCACAATCAGGCCCTGTACATTTTCACGCAACACTTCAAAATGCCATTTATTCAGTACCCCCTACCCCCCAAAACTACACAATCATCATCACACCCCCCCCACTCACAGGCCATGTCCCAGGCACTTCCTGGGCTGACACCTGCCTCACCACAGTCCTCATCCAATCACCCCACCCCCTCCCACTGCCTTGCCCCACACCCAATGGCTCCATTCCTCCTTCACACTGGCTCTCCACCCTCCTCCACCAAACAGCTTCTGAATACGCACACTCCCACACCCACTCACACCGTCCCTCCCCCCCGCCCTTCAACCTATCCCTTCATGCCTCCCTCCAAAAATTTCCTGATGGCTCATACTTCCGCTCCCACCCTTCCCCTTCCCCTCACATCGCCACCAGCATCCAAATTTCCCTCACCACCACCATGTACTGCATCCTCGTCTCCACCAACGGCACCGCCACCATTCCCCTACCCCACACCTACATCCACCGCGGCACCCCCACCCACACCACATGCTCACTCTACATCACACCACACCACTACTCCATCTTCGGCAGGTCCCGCATCTCGGACCCCATTTTCCACACCACCCCCTCCCCCCCCCCACTCACCATCACAAAAAACAAAACCCTCCTCCGCAACCCCCCCTCCCTCCTCCTTGAATGGACAGGTCACCTCCAGGCCACCAACACCTACGAGGCCTGGCAACAGGAACCTGCAGATGGCTCAATGCTCGACACCCCCGATGATGCCAAGCGTACCCCCACAGACCCCGCACTTAAACCCGCCCCCCCATCAAGAGTATTAAAACACTCCCGACCCACGCCCAAAAAGACCCAGGCCTCACCCCCACACCGCCACACAACACGCACACCCCCGACAGTCCAGAGCCACACCCCCCCCCCTACCCAGCATAACACCCAACCCGATTACCAGTCCCCAACCCGCACACCCACAACACACCCTTCCAGCCTCCCCCTTCCAGACTCCTCCCCTGCAAACTCGGCCCTCGACCTCGACGACCTCCCAGACGAAGACCTGTCCTACGACGAAGCCGCTGCGGAGCCATCCCCATCCACTGGACCTCTCGTCACTCCTTCTGACTTCTCTTCGGCCAATAGGGCCACCCGCCGTCCCTAACTCCACCACAGACGGGCCAACAGGCCCGGAGGTCCGACCCCAACCCCTTCTCCCCCACCCTCCCAATGACATCCGTAACCATAGTGTAACCAACCCACACAGGGACACTCTACCGCCGCACTTCTCACCCACAACCTGCGCCATTCAACTTCACAACTACCTGTACGATTTGAACCTTGAACGCGGCCTTCCCACCCCTATCGGGCCCCTCGACCCCTCGGCCATTCTCTCTTTCCAATGGGGCCACTACCAGGACCTCTCAAACCTCTCCTGCATTGCCACCTCCCTTGCTAAACTTCACTCTAACTCCCGCAACACTTACTCTATCATCACAAACATTGAAGTGGACACATTTCATAACCATCGCGTTTACCCCAGCCAATGGACTAACCTCGCCAACAGGGGGGCACCTCCCCGACCGGGCACACCCAACAACTCCCTCCTTGTCCTCACATGGCAACACTCCCACTTTGGCCTCCTCCACGTGACGCACGACTCCGCCACCTGGGTCGACTCACTCCACCACAACCCTCCACCGTTCCTCCTCACCCGCACTCTCTCCCTCCTCGCCTCTTGGAACTCGTCCCCCCCCCCCATCCTCCCCTCTCCTCGCCTCCTCAACCCCCCTCGACAGAACGACATATCTCGCGCGTGGTCCTGCGGCACCCACGTCCTCCTTCACACATACTTTGTTCTCACGGCACCCGACAACAACACTCCCCTCCAAACCCAACCCCCCCTCAAGCCATGCCCGCACCCCACACCAATCCTCCCCCATCACCTTCCACAACCTCTACACCTCATCAACCTTAATACCAGGGGACTCCACACATCTATCATGGATGTGGAGCACCTAGCCGCCACTCACAGCCCAGATATCCTCATCCTCACCGAAACCACCCACACCACTCACAAATCACGCTGGCGAGTCGCCCTTCCCCAATACCTCCTCAAGAGCTCACGTCCTCGCTACTCAGCTGTGCCATTACCCTCCGCAGGTGTTCTTTTTGCGGTCCGCAGAGAATCATTCAGCACCGCAACCGTCCTCACCCCTCCTCCCCACCTAATCCCACACATCGCAGGACTTAAACTCGTGCCCCACTCAGGTGACCCTTACCTCCTTCTCGGGGTCTACATGCCGCAACTCCACAGCACTCAGCTCACCCGCCTATACGCGGAGGTCGCGGCATGGGGCCTCAGACTCACGGACGACTACCCAACACACCGTGTCCTCTGGGGAGGCGACTTCCAAACGACCACCACACCAGGTCAGGGCAACCCCGCCCTCACCACCCTCCTCAAACACCACCTTCGACCGCTCCACCCCCCCCTCCCCACCTTCCCCCGCAGCGACGGATGCCTCGACCACTGGCTCACTCCACCCCCCTCCCCCTTAAGCCTCAACCCTCCGGCATGCTCAACATTTACCTCTCCATCACACTTCTCCGACCACTCGGCGATTCACCTCGTCATTCCCGCCCCCTCCTCCCTAATCGCTCGACCACCCGCGGCCCACGACACACCACGCCCTCACCACACCACCCGCAAATTCTCCTTTAAACTCCCCCTCCAGCCACATCACATTACATCCTACCAACGTAGCACACCCCATCTTCTCAACAGCACAGCCTCCCTCCACGCGGAAATCATAAATACCTCCCCTTACCAGGCCACTCCAGACACCCTCGACACCCTAGCATCCAAATTCACCACACTACTCTCCCAACACATGGACCACGCAGCCACTATCTGGCCCCTCCTTCCCCCGAAAAAACCCCGCCCCACTACTGCATCCGTTAACCCTACCTGGCTATCTAAAAAGACGCGTAAACTCATACGCACACTCCGTCGCTGTAGTACCAACAAAGGCCCCCTTCCCCTCGCCCAAACCCTCCTGCAAACCTCCGACTACCTTTCCCCTACCGAAATCAGTCAAAGATGCCAGGCACGCATCCGCCTTCTCCTCAGAACCACCACCACGGATATACTACAAAAAATTAAAAACCGCACCAATACTGCCTATGACGCCTCCCCGAAATCCTCCCACCGCGGATTGAAAATTAAAAGTGGCCTCCTCCCGGCGACCACCGCAACCACTACACTACACCGCATTACCAAGCCCGATGCGACCGTGGCGTCCTCCCCCTCGACCGTCATTGACGCAATCCACTCCCATTTCACCACTGAACTCATGCGAGCCACCCCGCCCGACCTACCCATACCCCCCTGGGAACACCCTGACAACCCCGACAACTACACCATCGAACCTCGCGGGGACCCTACACTCACTCTAGCCGATATGATTACCCGTGCTACATTTGATAAAACCCTCAACTCGCTAGGCACAGGCAAGGCCCCCGGCCCCGACGGTATCCCCAACGAAATTCTCAAGTTCCTACCCCCCGAGACCCGCTCTGCCCTCTACTCTCTCCTATCCCTCTTCGCCCATAACTCCTACACACCCCCCGAATGGTGCCATAGCACAACATGCCTCCTACATAAAAAAGGAGACCCCACCCTCCTCGACAACTATCGCCCCATCGCCCTCATGAATAACCTCCTTAAGCTATGGACCGCACTAATAAAAGACGCAGGCTCGAAATACGCCGAAACCCACGGCATCCTCAGCGACCAACAAGACGGCTTTCGACAACACCGCAGCATCCACGACGCCCTCTCCTCCATAATCATGGCCATGGAGGACGCCAAACTCCACAAGAAAGACATCTATGTTATGTACGCGGACTTCAAAGGCGCCTTCAACGCAGCAGACCACCGCATCATGTTCAAACACATGAGACAACTCGGTATGCCCTCCACTTTTGTAGATACATGCGAACACCTCTACGGGGTCTCATCCACGGACTACATTACCCCTTATGGTCCCACCCCCTCCATCGACATTAATAGAGGTACCCTGCAGGGCGATACCCTCTCCCCCTTCCTTTTCACCCTCTTCCTTGAACCCTTTCTCCGCTGGCTCACGGTCGGCAGCCGGGGCTACCGGCCCGGGCCCCCCGCCACTAACGTTGACCCTACAGAACCCACAGCCACTTACCCCGGACACGGATTCGCCGACGACCTCAGCATAGCCACGGGCTCGACCCCCAACATGGCCATCCAACTAAAGAAACTCTCCCTCTTCAGCGCCTACACAGGTATGACCGTCAACATCCAAAAATGTTGTATCACCGGAGCCCTTTGGCGTTTGGGTAACGCCCTCTCCCTTGCCAACACCACCCTCCTCACATCCCACCTCCAATCGCAGTTCCTAACCATCAACTCCACACCCTCGCCCATTCCCTCCATTGGCCCCTCGGACACATACCGAGTCCTCGGGGTCGAACTTAACACCTCCCTCACCTTCACCAAACACTGGCATGAACTCAAACGCACCACCACCTCCCTCATCGACGCCCTTTCCACCTCCCTACTAACCCAATCTCGCAGGATACGCGTCATCCGTGGCCTCCTACTCGGCAAACATTTTACCCTTCAACTTGGTCTCTTCAGCGACTCCCAACTGGACACCCTTGAAGGTCAAATCTGCCGCGCCCTCCGCTCAGCCGTCTCCTCGGTACGCAGCCTCCCCCGCACCGCCCTTCACCGACCCACCTCCGACCTCGGCTACGGTCTCCCCTCCCTCAAAGCCCATGCCGCACAACTCACAGTCTGCCACCTCCACAAAACCCTGAACTCCCCCGGATACAGAGGCCAAATGGCCAGAGCCCACATACACAAAATCTCCACCACATACTCCCACTGGCCCATTGAATCCATAATGTCAGGCAACCTATCCTTCCCCACGCTCAGATGCCTTGTGCGTGCCCAACGTGATGCCGGCACCTTATTTCACAACATCCCTCCCCTTTCCCTCACCAACCCCATTGCCACCACTATCCGCACCCACTTCACCAGACAAGACGCAAACCTCCGTACATCACTCAGAGACAGAGCCACGCACATTACCGACCCACTCCATTACAAACAAGCCTACCGCGAATTCTCACCCCGCAAGACACATACCTCCCTCCTTCCCCGCCTTAACCCACTATGGCAAAATCACATAACCACATGGCCGCAAGTCCTCCTCCGCGCCACACCTTCCTCCTTCATCCTCAAATCCAGTCAGTCCATCTCCAAACTCACAGGGTCCGACACTTCTCTCACTATCCCAGTTCGCCTACTCGCCGCAATTCTCACCGAACCCACTGACACTATCCACAACCGCCTCCCCGTCACGAACCTCAACATCAAACAAGCCTCCCTCCCCACCACCCTACATCCCTCCTGGATTCCCCTCCTCAACCCACACCTCCCCAGACACCCTTCTACCCTCTCCCCAGACATCCACTCCTCCCGCACCACCACTACCAACCCCACAGCCCGCATCACACACATAGACACGGAATACCTCACCCCCACAGACCACCACTACCCCCCTTGCGACGTGACACGCATCATATCCAAACACAAAGACACAGAATACGGACAAACACAATACATGGTCGAATGGGCCCCGGAACACCTCACGGAATGGGACATCCACCTCCAACTCGACGAAGGCTTCCAACTCATCTCTTCCACCCCCACATCGGTAACCCTACCCCCCCCCTCCCCCACTGACTGCTCCATATGCCATAACCCTCTTCACTTGGAACCCACTTCCACCTGCTCCACATGCCCGCACTTTGCAATCCACTCACAATGCCGCCCAGCTCAGGGTCCTGCCACATGGCAGTGCGACTGGTGTACTGGTGGCCAACAGCACGACCTCACCCGTCTCCACGAGGTCCAATGGGCCCCATGCCTTCAACTTCACGACACCATTAGTGAGACCCCCTCCGGCCCCACCGCCCTCACAGCATTTAACTCTGGCTTTGTCCCATCCACCACACCCATCCTGCCAGAACCCGGACCTCCTCCGTGGTCACACCCCCTAATCACATTCAACCACGCCCCCATTAACCCCGACCTTGACATGCTCCCTACCGGTAAATTCGCCATCCACGCACACCCATCCCTCCACGACACCACCATACTCTGCACTCCTGACGGCCGCGCAATCACCACCCTTAACGGCCCCCGCGTCCGTCATCTCTACCAACTCTTTCGCCCCGACCTCTCGCAGCATACGTTCGAGGAGGAGGTCTATCGCCTCCTTACTCGCCTAGGCTCTCGGTCGGAAATCCAATCCCCCACACCCACCACCACCACACGCAACAGATGGGCCACTCGAGAGGACCTCCTCTCCGCTCTACGGCACACATTCCACATCCAGACAGAACTCTACTCCGACCCCCTTAACAAATCACTCCACTCACACACCTACCACTCGCTCTACCCAGAAGACATAGTCTTCTCGTCCAGCGGCAGTAACGCTCCACACACATGGCAGGGTACCAATATCGCAAATCCCGAATACGACCACGAATGCATGCGCCGTGCCATGGAACATGCAATCACCAGCGCACATCTCACAAACACACACACCCCCAGCGCTACCATCCTCATTCTCCCCCGATGGGAACACACACCTTACCGCCACTCTAAATACATCAACTCCCCCTACACACATCACCTATACACCCTCCCCAACGACGCGAACACCTTCCTACCCCCCGACCAACACACCGGCCATCCCACCCCCACCCCTTTCGGCACACGCTGGATGGTAGACATCTACCTCGTCGCTAACTCACTCGCACTCCACAACCTTCCCTCACGCACAGCCATGACCGCACTCCACAACACCCTAGAATCTATCTACGGCACACACCTCCCAAACCCCATCCTCAACATCCCACCGCCACACCACAACACCCCCTACTCCCCTCACTCCGCAGGCATCTACCATCTCCCCCCAAACCCCACCCACCCCCTTACCCACCCCCTACAAGAACGAACAAGACTAACATACTTCCCGACCAGAGGAATCCTTGCTTGGAACTCGCAGGACTTCGTATACACAGACGGCTCGAAAAAAGGAGGCAACTCCCCTCTTGGAGCAGCAGCTACCCACCCCGCCTCGAACACCAACATCAGAATCCTGGTGACCTCTACCCCCCCCTCCCATACCATTAATCGAGCCGAACTAGCTGGTATCGCCATAGGCCTCCAACTAGGACATACCCACCTCCTTACTGACAGTGCGTGCTCCCTCAGCCTCATACAAGGTTACCTTAACTGCCCCTCCGCTTATAGGCACAACATCCACCGAGACACACTCCTCTCCATCACACACACCCTCAAAACCCGATGCGACGCAGGCATCCGCACACATCTAGGTAAAATTAAAGCACACAACCACTCACCCGGCAACGAACTAGCAGACACACTCGCTAACCAGGTCGCTGATGGTCACCCGCCAGATACAACATACACCACAGGCTCGGAGGTGTCCATTGGACATTGGACCTGGCCTTACACCCTCATACCACAAACCCAAGGCGAACCCTTACCCCACATATACACAAACCTAAAAGCCGACGCACACACACACAGCTGCAAACACACACTTACACCCCTCTCGCAATCATCCAAACACGGCGCCCTACTCGCCCGCGCCGCGGCGGACGGTGCCGACTTCACCTTCCACAAAAAACACTCAACACTCACCAACACACAATTCACCCACAAACAAGAATTCATTTGGGGCGTCCACAACACCCGCCTCCTCCCACACAATCCCACCCTGCGATGTCCCATGTGTGGCCAATTCACCAGCAACGGCCACATGGCCGGTAACTGCCCATCCATGTCTGGCCTGAGACAGGACCGACACAACAGCGCGCTACAACTCCTCATGTCTCTCCTCGAACGCCACAATGGAGGTCGATGGGAAACTATCACTGCAGACTTCGGTAACAAACCCATCAAGTCTTTCCCCCACCCCACCACCTCCTACACCCCTCTTGACTGCCATCCCCCACACCCCTCCCACATGCCTACCCGCCTTGTTGATGCTGACGAAGGTCTCTCGACCGACTCCCTAACCTCCTGTCCCGCTATACTCCCCTCCGACATCCTCCCGCCTGAGCTGCGTCCCCCGGCACATAAACCCGATTTCATACGCCTCCTCGAACCTCGCTTCGTTGGCCACAACAACGGCCGCCGTAGATACTCGTCTATCAAAAAAATTCAGATAGGGGAATGGAAATACTGCACCGACCACAACCTCTCACACACAACCCGCCTGATTAGGACCAAATAC
Organism: Tetraselmis chui; assembly: GCA_026401115.1. NCBI lineage: Eukaryota > Viridiplantae > Chlorophyta > Chlorodendrophyceae > Chlorodendrales > Chlorodendraceae > Tetraselmis > Tetraselmis chui. Next base: position 10,108 of record JAPMLY010000307.1, read on the forward strand.
ACACCCCTCGCAAACGCCATCCGCAACCATTGGCCGGGTACCGAAGTCGACATCCTACCCATAGTCATGAGCCGCACGGGCACACCGCACTCATCCACCATCGAAAGTCTCACCTCCCTACTCACCCTCCGCACCGACCCTCCGGACAAACTCATCACCAAAACTCGCCTAGACACGTCTCGCATCCTTTCCACCCTCCACACACACACCGTCCAATGGCTGCACTATCTCCTCCTCGTCTACCGCACCAAATCACGCAAGACCACTCGCCAAGCATCCGCATAAAGACCTACCTCATGCCCCTTCTTGCACACCACCTTTAAACCGCTCCAGACCCTCCCCGGGGGGGAGTAAAACCCCCGACCACATTTGGAGAGGTTGGACACAGGAGGTTCACGGTCTAGCCCTGACTTGTAAGTTCCCTGTTTGACGTAGTTGGGAGGGCCCAGAGACAGCAGCCGACGCATCCGGCTTTTTGGTGAAAAACCGGCGCATACGGTACAAACCTCGTGGCAACGCCCGACTATTCTCGCCCCCATTATTGTAAATGAAAATCCTTACAAGAAAAAGCAGTGGAGGCCACCAAGCAAAAAGAAGAATAATAAAAGAGGAAAAAACCTGAGCCCAAGGAAGAGGAAGGCCCATTGTGAATCAAATAAATCTCAATGATATCAATTTGACCATTGATAAGAGGAGAGCTACCCGTACCCGTAATTAGGACATGGGCTTGATGAGTCCCTCGGGACAGACCACTACGGATACAGGTACATGTACATGAAGTCGTGCATATGAAACAACCCTAAGGATTATCAGAGTGCTGCATCATCATCATATCGCTCTTGTTTCCCCTCCCACTTTCCCTGTCCGTGCTCATCTGGTTCTTCTTGTAAGCCATAAATTATCATCATATCGCTCAGCATGATATATGAAAGTTTTTGCTTACAAGAAGAACCAGATGAGCACGGACAGGGAAAGTGGGAGGGGAAACAAGAGGGCCAGAGTGACAAGAGGATCACGGAATCCAAAGCACAGCAAAAGGAAAGCACTACATTGTGCATAAACCTATTAGATTAAACTAAGGAAACTCTTAAGCCACGCCGAGAATGCAACACGTGGAGGCGACAAGCGGCGCCTCACGCGCCGCTCGAGGAAGCACGGGGACGCTAGCGGCCCATGGCGCGGGTGAAGAGCGCCGTGGCTGGAGAAGGCATCCCAGCCGAGGAAGAAGCGGCCTCCGTGCCGTCCGCAACGGCGGACAAACCACGCAAGACGTTGTCCGCGTGAGCAACATGGACGGCGAGAGAGACCTTTCGACGCCAGGAGGCCAACAACTTGCCCACGTGCATCCCTTTAGATGCGGCTGCCTGCTTGGCTAGCTCCGTCAAGAAAGCTGTGGCGTGGCCGCCAAGAGTACCAAATTCCGTGACTGCAAAGGGAATGAAGCGGATGTCGGGGCGACTCCTCAACCCCTCCGAGTACTTCTCGAACTTGGTCTTCTCAGCATGGCGGAGAGCGACTTCGGGTGACGGGGGGCTAGACACGCCGAACAAACCGGAAACCACGGCATCAAGGGCAAGTTTTGAGCCTCGGATGCCGTGATAGTGCAAGACACCCACATCCGCGGGGAGACCGGCGTTGCCGTTGGGGAGTTGAACTAACATCGTGGGATCTGTGAGAACCTCGACGCCAACCCCGAGTGCGCCACGAACCTCGGAGATGATTTCCGCAAGGGCCGTCACTAACCAAGAGTGAGCGGTGTATGATATATGCATGAGTTTCAGGTTTGTTATTTCGAACTTCTGCTCTCAGTCATGCTTGCGAAACGCCGCCTATAGAGTTGTTCCATAATAAGCTAAAGTACTGCGAATTTCGGGCCGCGGGCGGCGAGTACTAGATTATTGGGCTACAAAAATCCGTACCTGTCGCAGCGCTGATAATACAGTGGCGCGCCCGCACTCTCATCAGCACATCACTGGACCACTCCCACTCGCCAAGGTAGCCCCCGTCCACATATTTCCCCCTTTCTTGCTTTGTATTTAGCACACGGGACATACCCTAACTAGAAAGTATCGTTAGGCGGGGTGTTGAGCGGCCTTGTGCGTGTGATCTAGGCCGCTCCATGGGCGTCCCCAAGTTGCTACAATATCTCGGACCACTCCTAAGAACCACCAACTTGTATGGCGCTGCGGAGGGCAAACGCATTGGTGTAGACGGCCATGTTTGGCTACACCAGTTCGCGTACCACTGGGCTGAGGACATTGTATACCACAAAAATTATGAGCCGCTCGCACGGGAGTTCCTTCAACAAGCGCAGTATGTGTTGGGGCAAGGAGTGGAGGTATTTTTCGTTTTCGACGGGGCGCCCACACTTGCGAAACGGTGCACTGACCAAGAGCGGCAGCGGCGGCGCGCTGTAGCCTTGGCAAATATTATGCATGGAAGTAACACTGACCCGTCAGCAGCAGCGTTGCGTGCGGCTGTGTCCTTGGGTTTGCCGGCTGTATAGGCGACAATCTCCGTGTTACGCAAGCATGGGATACCCTAATTGGTCGCGCCTTATGAGGCCGACTCGCAGCTTGCCCTACTAGCTAAGGCTGGTCACGTGTGGGCCGTCGCGACTGTTGACTTAGACTTTATCATCCGTGGGATTCAACGTATATTTTTTCGTGTTTCTTGGGGAAGTGGGCGGGCCGCGTTTTGGGACAGGTCGTTGGCGGAGAACTGGCAAGGGTGGCCAAACGAGGATGCTTGGAAGAGCTTGCAGAGTGGTAGCACCCGGTCGGAAATCATTGAGGTGGTGAAGGGACGTCTAACGCTAGAAGCGGAGATGAAAGGGCGCGGGGAACGTATTTTGCTACGGGACCCAACATGTCGTAGTCTACACCAACATCTATTGCATAGCAACCCGGGTAGCTGCTGGCACTTCACATCAGAGCAAGCAAGCAATGGTGCACTACCACTAGACGGTTGGGTGTCAGGACGGGAGGAGATTGCCGCCGTTGCTCCTTTCATTGAGAGGCAGGTTATCTTCAGCCATTGGGAAAGGTAAGATATTTGGATATATTATTAATGATGTTATTTATCCTTATCATCACCTAGCTATGATGATGTATGTGCATGCGTTGCTTTGAAGGTACGCCACAGAGGTGGCGGAGAACACGAGGTGCTTGCTGGATGACGCGTACTCTAGAGTCCTTGAGATGAATCGCCTTCAAGGATTTGGCTATCATCCAAACAACGAGGCAACAATTCCCCGCACACAGCATGGCGGGATGCAACAGTCTGTGTACTTCCGCTTTAGGGCTCCTGCATCACAACGGGCTGACAAGTCTTACAAGTGCTGGATGGAGTGCATGACAGCTAAGTTCCCCTCCAGCCATCCCTTTGTCACCAAAATAATTGGTGCAGGATGCGATTGCCCTTTAGGTATGACGGGGGAGTGCGTGCACGTTCTTATGTGCGCTTTCACGGTGCACCTACTACCCCGTCCTGTTCACATTGTCGGGGCAATACAACAACCAACAACATCGGTTCTATGCGCTTGGGCCGATCCCGGCAAAGGAGAGACATATGACGTCACCACCTCGCTTGCCCACATTCCTTTTATGCGGGTAAAGATGAAGAAGCGCAACAGTCATGCACGGACTGGTAGCGCATCTGAAAACAATAGTTCACGCCGAGTGTTGCAGGTTGCTGAGACTGATGGCTGGCGAAATAAGTTTATTTCGATATCTGACAAGGACATGGAGAGATTGAGCGATTCACGCAACCACCCGGCCAAAGTGGCTGCTCGCCATGCACTATGGAGGGCAGCGAAACGAGCACAGGGGGCTATGTGTGCAGCAGAATCGGCATTCGGCATGCTGGATGGCGATCTTCATTTGGATCCTTACACAATTCGTCAACTATCCGTGATGGGGGATGGAGAGGCATGGGGGAGTGACACTAGCACCAGTACAGATGATTGCAGTGACGACAGTGGTGGTGGAACTTCATCTTCAGACAGCGACACAAACTAAGACTAAGCCCCTTCTATTCCCCATTTGCTAGTGTGCTTGCGTCTTCCTTGTTCCTAAGGGGCTTGTATAAGTTGCATAGGTGACCAACAACGTTGAATATCTTGGCCAAGATGTCTGTGTAGTACAATGGAATTTTCTTTTGGCTAAAGAAGCCCCAACCTTGCAACCTGCTGAAATGGCGCTCGACATGAATGCGGAGATTGCTTTGCCCCTTGTTTCCACGCCTGTCATCAATGGTGTACGTCTTTCTGCCATTCATCCGTCGAATGGGTGCCACCATTTGACAGCCAAGAGCATGTAGCTGCTCTGCCAACCTGTCAAACCCCTTATCAACAAGTATTGAATCTCCCCTTTTCAAAATGAATGGGAATGGCGATGCTTGGAAAATCTCAATATCAAAGATTCGGCCCGGGAAGGCTTCAGAGCTGCCGCAATAGGCGCCTAAAGGTAAGATGCCTCCCAATATCTTGGCTGTGTGATAATGCTTGTAGTAGCTAAAGCATGTCCTACTAGCCTTTCTGCTGCATGGTTGCTGGATCCTTAGCTCTGTGCAATCTAGGATGAAGCGGATGCGGCTAGTGCCATACGCTTTCTTCCACTCCTCCATCAAGGGGCCTTGCATGAGCTCGACCTGAGGTACAGGGAATTCAGCTTTGAAGAACGTGTCCATGAAACTAATCCAGGTAACGAACACCCTAGATAGAGTGCCCAAAGGTATGCCCATCCATGAAGTGATAACCCGGGTACCCAGTCCAGTGCGTAGCTTCACTAATGTTGCCAATAAAGCATCCTCCGGGGTGATTCCCTTGATATGTCGACCCACGCTCTTTCTCTCTGCAGTGCCATTATCAACGGCTCGCATGCGGACAATTGTTTGTTTGCCATGCCAGTAACGTAGACGATGGACCTGACCGTTCCAATTAAGCCAATCAAAGAGCGCTTGCATAACTTATGCATTGTGCATGCCAGTGAGTTCGGAGATAGCTTGATTCCACACGCTGCCGGGCAACATGATGTTATTCCAGGTAAGTTTTAAACTTGTCTCTTCTTCAAGCATGGCCAACGCTGTTTGCACTCGACGAGTTTCACGTTTTGAATGTTGTAGCATCGCTTCCATTTCTTGATGCATTTTGAGTGTCTCAGCCCTAGCACGCTCAGCAATAGCCTTTTCCTCTTCCAGCTCTTTGATTTTACGCCATAGTTGTTGAATCTCCACTGTCTTGTTTGCGTTTTTTTTTTCCAACTCCAAACTTTGTTGTGTGCGTTGCAAGATAGCTTTGAAGTGGCCGGACATATCTGGGCGGGGGGGCTTGGAGGCTAATCTAATTGTAGATAGACTGGGCGATGATGACATCTCGGGCCTCGCTGGTGTGGCGCCCGCTTCTACTCGCTGCCTCTTAGCCATGACTGCCGATTTGGAATTCGGAGGAGGGTTGCGAAGCGGGTTTGTCTGCCCAGTGAAAAGTGCTCTTGAAAGAGGAGACAAAACTGCCCTTGTCTGAGCCCCAATACATGTGCTTCTCGTACTTGAGGCCGGCCTTTTACTTGTAATTTGATTGATATTTTCTGTGTTTGCCATATCTGGGTTGCTTGTTGTTCCCCGGGGTGTAGAACTATCGCATGGGGAGGAAGCATTTTTGAAAAGCTGAGCAAACGGGATTGGGGTTGCATGGGGCTTCAACTTCACGCCACCACCTTGACTGGGCACCTTGTCTTCGTCTCGAAAGTGAGACGTATGCACGCGATATTGCTGTGGATTTTGCAGCACTAGGTCACGGTCATGCGCATGGCACGGCATAGGGAGCAAGGACTTAACAACAGACCGGAGATGGTCTTTAGAGATAGTCGATAGGCGGTGCCCATCTCGCTTGACGGGTTTTTTACATTGCGTGTGACCACAAACACAATATCGCCCTGCTCGTTTGTCGTCCATCTTTCTTGCTGATCAACAAAGTCTAGTGCGGTAAGGAAACTAGTTCGGAGACCGAGCTTGCGCTAACCGCGACTTCCGACTTTGTGGCTCCGCTCCATGTCTCGCGCGCGCGGGCATGGACCACGTTCTGCATGGGATCTTGAAAAATGCAGGAAAATGGGAAACTTGGGGACGCCAAGTACTATAATCAACATAACGCCTAGCTGTCACTTCTACACTCGACAAACATTCGTAATGTACGCCATCCGCCCCAGAAAGGGCGCCAAAGACAGATTGTTACCCGTCGGAGCATATTGTATGGGATATTCTATCAACTACTATTTACCTATTATTACCATATTATCCCGTACTAGCCTGATTATAGTACTTATTAAATGTATCTATTGCGGCTAGTGATCGTGGTCAGCGCTCCACGACTGATGTACATCAGTCATCGCGGATAGCAGCTTCTTTTGTGTATTCGCTTCCCGTCTCTCATCTCGTATCGGAGACAAACCAATAATGACTGATCAACCGTCTCACCACTCCCAATGGATGGCCCTGCGGCAAAGTCTAAGGAAAGCTGTAGGAAGGGCGGTGCCGCTTTCCAGAGACATTGTGACACTGAGCTGGGCCAGTGAGTCGCTTGCGGAGGATCTGGTTCGCTACGTAGATGCGTTCTACGAGGACGAGAACGCGTGTCCAGGCCAACCGGATTGGAATAAGTCCTACGGGCCCAGCCAGTGGAAAGACAAGACCACAACGAAACCCAGGCGCGGGGTCAAGACCAGAGTCAGGTGCTGGCAGTTTAATCTCATCAGGTGAGTTGTACGCCTACAACCCTGCCCATCAGCAGGCGGTAACTCATTATTATCGTGTTAGAGTAAGCAAATATATAACGGATGCTCGCATGACATCCTTACAGCGGACCACCCTGAAGTGAATAGTAGCACATGCAGTGGTTGCGTTAAGACAGAATAGTGTAGATGTGCGGGATTGAATAGTCCTACGTCGGTACAGGGAAGTTTCTCGGCTGGCGAGCTTCCAGGACGTTTCGCATGTCGGGAGCCTCGGCTTCAAGAACGTTGTGTGCGTCCCTCGTCGTCAGACCCGCGCGTGAGCATTGTCTTGCTGTCTGCTGTCTTGCTGAATGTGATTTTGCTCAGGGTCGCCTTGCTTGCTGTTATTGTGGCATGTCATCTGTATCACCGTGCGATGCATATCACGACTTGTCGCGGATATTTATATTATAATTGCCCCCCTGCTACTGCCATTATGGACTTTATTTATATCCAGCCGCTATAAATACTTATCTGCTGTTGCTGTTCATGTCGCGCCAGTCTAATACCGTCTCCGGACAGTAAAAAGGAGAAAAGACGGGCTGCCCCCTGTGACTGTGGAGCTGCACGCAACTACATATCTAGCCTCAGGGAAGACGGCTTATAGGCTGGCCGTGGTCTTCTCGACCGCTACAGTGATGTCGGCGAGGGGCGCGCACCTGGGGTTCGCTGAAAACACCCAGCCTATGCCGTCGGAAGATGTGTGGTTCTACGGTGGACGTTGGGCAATCCTTCCGCCCTACAATGATTGGGAGGTAATCATATGCTCTTTTTATCCCTTCCCGCTTTCCGTTTATGTCCGACGTCTCCTCGGTGTAGTAGTAGAAGTGGGGTTGTGTACTGGATTATTTTTCTTAATGTGTGTCATCGTCGCTGTATATTTCATATTTAAACCGCCGGCGTGACTCTTCAGGACGTTTGGGTTTTTGCGGGCGTATGTAGGTACTTTCTCGCTTAGTGATTGCTGTGAACTGCTGCGCAGGCGTATGTAAAATACTGCATTAAAAAACTGGTGCTTAGTGAGGCCTTCAGCGGTTTCTTCACCAAGTCGTTGAGGAAAGTAGTGGCGTCGTGGAAAGCCCCCGACGTCCTTTTCCTGCCCGAGCGTGCAGGGTATCGACGGGAACATCCGAAGATGACTTACAGCAGGACATGTTAGTCGCCGCCACCTCACTTATGCAATTGTATTTCTCTGAAAGCCTCCCCCTTCGTAATATTGAGTTATGTTTGATGTCTCTTGTTTTTTGACGTGTACATAATTTTCTTTTCGTAGGCATTCGCGGGGCTCGCGAGGCCGCTGAGCGTCAGCAACGCGTCGCCGCTCGCAAGGAGGCTGCTGCGGTACGCCGGCAAGCAGCGACGGTGGCTATACAACGGGGTGATCCGTTGCAGGAGGAACGGGCAGAGGTGGGGGGGGCTGGTGTGGAGGGAGCTATTTCTGTTTATGAAGGAGCTTACGGAGGGGCAACGAGCACGGAAGGTGAGTTGGAGGTCGCCTGCAATAGTCCTGTTCCTTACAGGAACAACATCCCCGAGGAAGAGACAGCAGCGGCAGCAGGCACGGGCATGGAGAGCAGGAGAGGGGAAGGGAGTATTTTGGTGGCACTGCTTCGAGGAGCTGGGGAGTTAAGGGGCAGCAGGAGCGGAGAGCTACAGGAGCAGCTGCTTGGACAGCCTGCCGTGGCAGGAGGAATGGAAGCACCAGCAGCAGGCGATGGCGTGGAGCCGAAACTGCAGGGGCGCAGGTTGAAGCACACCTCCAAGCGCTCTGCTGGAGGGTCAGCCGGCGAGCGGCAGCTAACAGCTCTAGGGCTGCACGAGGATGTGGCAGCCATCAAGGCTGCAAAAAAACAACATGTAGATCAGCACCGCCCGGCTGCGTCTGTCCCGAGGCGGCCGGATGAGATGCGTAGCCGGGGCGCTATGCTGTTAAGGATGGCTCTAGACCGCATGTTGCAGTGACATGCATGTATAGAACCATGATTTCTAGTTTTGGAAATAAATGTAAACATTCCTCGAACAACAAAAAAGGAACATGACTTCTAGCATTGCATCATTATTTGTATTCAATAACTGTTTTGATATGATAATATATGTAGTTGTTCACGTTTTTCTGAATGTACGTGATGTTTGAACAATCAAGATAAGTCGATGTTAGTTGGATCACATGAAAACAAATTGCATGGCATGATGTTTTTTTTTGCACGTGTGTGAATATACATGTTGCTTCAACAAACACGATAGCTCGACGTTAGATGGATTATATGAAACAAGCACTTTTCAGCTGCAAAACAAGTAGCATGGCATGAAAATCTTGTTCGCGTCTATGAATATACATGTTGCTTTAACAAGCGCGGTAGTTCGACGATGTTATAGATATGATATATTATTACAAGTAGCTACAATCTGATGAAGAAAGTGAACATAAAAATGTTCAACTCTGCATTGCACCCCCGCATGATGCGCGCAATCTATGCATGACATTTTACACTCCATCACCCTCTCCATCCATACATCCCATGAGCCGGTTGGAGGTGATGTTCGGGCTCCAGTCGCCCTCATCATCGCTGCTCTCATTGTCATCCTCATCCTCATCCTCATCTGAGTCATCTGAGTCTGAGTCTGAATTGCTGCACATGTCATCCTCACCTGGAGTGTGCATTGGCACGATGCCAGTCGGCTCTTGCTCCGCCTCCAAAATTTCATCCTCCAAGCGTGACAGTCTGCGGATTGGCTCGTCGTTCAGCCCATCCGGCCTGTTTTGGTGCTCGAACATGACCTGCTCAATCATGGCATCACGCTGTTCCGCTGTTGCCTTGCTGCGGCCAGCATGCAGGCGACGGGGCTTTCTCCATGTCTTTGGAAGCCCCTTCAAATAGAGCAGTTCCTGCCAGATCCGGACGCGACAGAAGACTTGCGCGGCCACGTTGTCGACATGTCGATCGCTGCGTTTCAACGCTGCAAACCGGGTCTCCTGATGGATGGCTTCTGCAGCATGGCTACAGAACTTATCCAATGACCCATGCAGCTTGATCAGCTCGTGACAGTGACACTGCATGATATGCATGTACACCGTCACGTGCTTCTCCGATGCCCTCATGATGAAGGTCTCCATGAACTGCTCCGCCTGCTCCCTCACCTCCTCGGCATGGGCATCACGCGACGGCTGATCGTCGGCGCAGCCGACTGTGCCGACGAGATGATGCCAGTAGCAAAACTGACTCCACAGCTGCTTGGACCACTGGTACATGACGCTGTCCTTATCGTCGAAGACTTGGCCCAACAGGGCCTCGTGATGGTCCATGAGGGTGGAGCAGAGCTCCCCAGGCCATGACTCCGCTGAAAGGGATGACCCACCCTTAGATCATGCACGCCGCTGACCTGGCTTAGTCCCGGCATTCAGTTTGATCTTCAAGTGTTCCTCAGTCCAGATCAGGATCTGCAACACATCATGGCATTGGATCGCGAAACATGTATCAATAAAAAAAGCTTAAATAACATCAACCATGTAAATTTCATGGAATGAAAAAATTCGTGAATACGCTGAAGCATTTATCACATACCTTGTCAAGCTTTTCAGCATCGACATTCTGCGTCACTGTCCATTTGAAAATCTGGGGGATGACGCGCAGCTTGCAATGCAGGATGTCGAAGATGTACGACTGGATCTGGAGGCCGAGCAAGGGCTTCAGCACTGTCCCGTAATGCTTCTGGTTGACAGTCCTCCTCATCGTGACGCCGTAGTCATCCGGCCCAGGCTTAGTTTTCCCTGGGAGGGGCAGCCGGTTGGGCTCCTTGTGATCTGGTCCGATCTTCTTCTCACAGGCAGGGCAGCAATAAGATGGGCAGCCATCGTCTACGCAACCTGACGCGCACGATGCTCCAGACTGGCAACCGCAGCTCTCAACAATGGGCTCATGTGCAGGTTTTTCAGGTGGAGTATGGGCCAGCTGGATCTGCTCTTCCAGCGTCATGGGCGCCATTTTATCCACGGAATGTGTCCGACCAGTCTCAAAGCGCTCTGAAACCTTTAAATGGAGGAGAGCCTTTTTAACCTTGCAATAGATACAGGGGTGGGCACTAGAGCATCCATTCAGACCAATTATCCCGCTCAAAAACTTGAGGTCACCTGCAAATAAGGCACGCAAGGCAAAACCAAACCCCAAATAAACGGCTGCCGAAAAATATAAATAATCATTCAGCAGCATGCTGAGGGGGGATGAGCTCCCACAGGTCGTACGACTAGCTGCTGGGGTGATGGGGTGATGGGGTGCTGATGGGTCACCTAAAGCATAAAACAGACTAAAATGACATTGTGATTGTTTTGTTTTTTGAATTGGAAATTAACAGCTGCGCGCAGAGCAGCTTCATACACACAACACAAAACCAAACCCCAAATAGACGGCACCAAACCATCTAAATAATCATTCAGCAGCATGCTGAGGGGGGATGAGCTCCCACAGGTCGTACGACTAACTGCTGGGGTGATGGGGTGATGGGGTGCTGATGGGTCACCTAAAGCATAAAACAGACTAAAATGACATTCTGATTGTTTTGTTTTTTGAATTCGAGATTAACAGCTGCGCGCAGAGCAGCTTCATACACACAACACAAAACCAAACCCCAAATAGACGGCACCAAACCATCTAAATAATCATTCAGCAGCATGCTGAGGGGGGATGAGCTCCCACAGGTCGTACGACTAGCTGCTGGGGTGATGGGGTCATGGGGTGCTGATGGGTCACCTAAAGCATAAAACAGACTAAAATGACATTGTGATTGTTTTGTTTTTTGAATTGGAAATTAACAGCTGCGCGCAGAGCAGCTTCATACACACAACACAAAACCAAACCCCAAATAGACGGCACCAAACCATCTAAATAATCATTCAGCAGCATGCTGAGGGGGGATGAGCTCCCACAGGTCGTACGACTAGCTGCTGGGGTGATGGGGTCATGGGGTGCTGATGGGTCACCTATAGCATAAAACAGACTAAAATGACATTCTGATTTGCTATATTTTAAATTCGAAATTAACAGCTGCGCGCAGAGCAGCTTCATACACACAACACAAAACCAAACCCCAAATAGACGGCACCAAACAATCTAAATAATCATTCAGCAACATGCTGAGGGGGGGTGTTGTGTGAACTATTCAGTAAAGAGCTGCGCAGAGGCGGAGATAGTCACCTCCGAAAGTCACTTTAAAAGTGTACTTGACGCCATCTACCTCCATTCCCTCTTGGGACAGCAGCTGTGCCACCATCGCCGACAGCTGGGGCAGCTTAGTCTGGATGTCCGTGTACTTGTCATCGCCCAAATAGAACGCAAGGAGAGTGCAGTTCTCAACGCTGTTAACACCGCACTCGTTCAGGATCTCCTCGACGGCTGGCTTGTCGTCGGGGTTGAGCTTGGAGTAAATTGTCTTCAGCACCATGGATGTCCCCTGCACTTTGTTTTTTTTGAAGATGCCGCATGAATCCCCGAGCAGCTGGATCAGCACCACGTTGTCGGTCGACCCCGGCAGAGTGAAGTCGTAACCTTTGGCGATAAGAGAGCGGATCCGGTTCTCGAGAATAATCTTCGCGTCTCCCATGGCTGCGTGCAAAACTGAGGTATCGACACCCAGGTCCTTCTTCAAAGCCTCCAGCCGTTTTCGAAGCACTCCCGTCGACTTGAGCTTCGGGAATTTTGTCCCTTCGGGCAAAACGGCACGGATAAGCCCCTCCGCTCCCCGCTTGGAGCACAGCAAGTTCACAGTCGTCTGGTAGTCGCGCCACGACATGTTGCCCTGGACGAAGAGGTCGAGCGACATTTCGTCAAAGTGGTCGGCGATGCAGTCCGCGACCTCCTTCTCCACTCGCTTCAGAACGCTCCGCGGGAGGACCGTCCTGAGGTCGAGGCGCGTCTTGTGCCTCGAAATGAATGCACCGAGAACCTTAGCTGGGTACGAAGCCTTGCCTTTCTGGAGCAGCTCGTCGTCCGCATAATTCTCGGCGGCTGAGTCGAGTTTCTCCAGCCAGTTGTCGCCGTAGCGGGCTCGAAACCACTCCGTCAAGTCGTCGACGTCTTTGCCAATCGTCCGTCGACCGGGGTTCTTGTAGTTGATGCGCCTCTGTTGCTGCTCCTTTTCTCCGCTGTTTGGAGGGGATGCCTGGAAGGACTGCAGCCTGCCGACAGCATCACGCAACGAATCGTGTGCTGACTTGGCCTCATCCCGAAGCCTGTCGTTCTCTGCGAGAGCCTGTTTAGCTGCGTCCACTAGTTGGGCTTTCTCCCGCTCAAACTCCTCGACGAGGGACGCCTTCTCCGTTTTCCGGACGAAGCGATCTTGACGGAGGTTGCCCTTCGCCCTTTGAACCTCGTCCTTCAAATTGATTATCTCCCCGTGCGCGGCAGCGAGCTGCGACCTCAGGGCTGAAATCGTCTGCTGTGCTTGCTGTAGATGGACGGCAAGGGGGTTGCAGTGATTGGGCGGGAATGTTGATGCGACTGCATTAGCGTTACAAGTGCCGCTTGCTAAGCCGACGACACATGGCAAGGCCGCTTCACCATGTGACGGCGCTAACGAGCTAATCGCCGCGCCGATTCGCTGTTCATGCGTCATGCCACTTTGGCGGTCGGCACCCGCTGCGAGGATGCTAGGAGGCAAAACCCCAGCAGAATAAGCAGCGCAGCTAGCCAAAAACACCGATGGCTGATGCGCGGCTCTCCATGCCGCTGCGGTGTAGTTTTCGAGTCCGACAGAAGCACCCTCAACCAGCGTTCGACCACCGAGAGTAGCCTCGCGACTGATCAATAAATTCGAGAGGCTGCTACCGTCGGGTCTCTGCCGTTTCGCGGACGGCGTTGACTGACCGACGTTGTCGGCCATGCTGGCTCGAGCAGCAGTTGCTGCCCTGCTGATGCGCGACTACCAGCAGCATGACATCCGATCATTTCAGGCACCTTTATCGATTAAACAATGTTGCCTCCTGTACATATCATAAATGATTAAGGAAAAGCATAGAAAAAAGTTTAAGCATTATTCAAAGCTTAAGCCATCTCGACTTCATCATAATGATGTTGTGCCATACCTGACCGCCTTCTTCCACGAATAGCGATGCCGACGGTAGATCGCCCAAATTAAGACACCGAGGTGTATGGTGAGATATCGCAACGATCCAGTCGTGCGCGACAAGGCAGTAGAGTGCGCCGGCGCATGCGCTTCTGCTGATCTGCTGAAGGTAGACAAATAACTGCGACGAGCTGCTATTATTGTTGCGGCTGCGCGATATCCCCGCGCTGTGCGTGCGGTCTTGACCGTGGGATCAATGAAGATTCCCCACATTTATACTAAGGATGTACATAAAGTCGCTTTATCACCGATAAATAATTATCATTCCGATTTCAGGTCAATCCTGTCATACAAATAAAAAAAACTAACAATATGGTCAGCCATGATGATGAGTCAAACCATACAGGTACAGGTACAGGTACATGTACTCTCGGCGAATGCACTTTATTGTAACACGCTGGCAATGCACGTGATGATGAGAATCCCCGTCAGCACTATTTTTGTAAATTCGATGAATCATGGTTTCATTACAGCGGATGAAAACATTCTCTATTCTTGTCGCTACGTTGTATGGGATAGACGATTCTATTTGCTTGACATGTCGCTATGTACAGAGGCCGTACAGGCGTCTCGCTATCGCTTGACTTGCAGAAATGTCACTTCTGGGGCCGAGAAGAACGCGGTACTGTATCGGCGCCGGTATGACCCTGTAGCCCAAAAATTTTAATCCCCCCTCCGCGAGCTAGTACTTTAGCTTATTATGGAACAACTCTATAGGGGATGCCGGTGCGGGTTCCCGGGGTGCAAAAAATAGACAAAATAAAAAAATCATACCGGTACGGGTACCTGTATCGCTCAGCAGCAAGAAATTACGGTAAGTACATGTACCCGTATTTTTTCAAATTTGAAAAGCGGATCAAATTTGGCGACGATGACAAACATATTGGCGTTAGCGGCCATATGTACAGAAAAGCCTTAAAGTACTCTAATAAGTAGACAACGGTGACACCGAACCTTGAGCGCTACGGGTACAAGCTCTCAGATTAATAGCTCTCGACAGTGTGGTAGTGGAACTTGATGTGAGAGAGCCAACGCAACTTCTCCGGAGCACGAACCGCGTGGAGTGGCAACTGCGGCGCACCTGCAGCACCTTCATGCCTCAGCTAAATGCGAGCAAGCCTATAAAGGGCCAGACCAGTCTGTTGTGCTTCTTTGGGAAGAACCCTACTGGAGATGGCGACAGGCATTTTGGGGCGAAGGTACCGGACGTGCCGCGCCACACTGACTCGACGAAAGTAGTCGCCGATGACCCTTTGGTTTTCGTCGACACTCTCAAAACCCAAGTCACGGCAGCTCCTCTTAAGCGATCTGCGACTAATCTAAGCAGTGTTGGGGAGGATGCGCGAGGATTGAAGGCGGCGCGAACGGGGGACACCGCTGCTGCGCAGCAGCTGCTGGAGCCCTCACAGCGACGGGACGCACTGCAAGGAAAACTGTGCGCGGGGGAGACCAAACAGCAGGAGGCGATGAAGTGAGTGCACTGCGTTATGGACCTTTTTTGCAAATTCAAGTGAAACGTCACTCAACCCAATTCCAGTCGTTCATCAACGTGGCATACAGCGGTCGTCATCAGTCAACGTCACTGCTCGTGCTCGAGTCGACAATTTGTTGCTTCAACTCATCAACATTATTGTTAATGCAAAGCAAGAGTGAAGGGTCAGCGGCGGCTGCTTGCGTAGGGGCTGAATGAAAGCTCTTGACTCACTTTTACTGCATCCTGCTGATACTGACAGGGGTGTCGGTGTGTCCCGTGTTTGGCTCTGGGCAGTGATGTGCAGAGGCGCTTTAATTGGCTGGATTCGAAGAGCGTCCGGTGAGTTGGTTCGGTAATGGATGATTGATATAACCATACAGCTCTATTCCAGCTGTACTACCGATTGCATGGTAGTCTGTGATTGGCGGCAGCTAGCTCTCACCAGGCGACCGGCTTCATTTTCTTGTGTTTGGCTGTGTGTCGTCAGTGATGCATCTGGCAAGCGACCCGGGGAGGATAGCTACGACGAGCGCTCCCTTCGTGTACCGCAGGATGCATTCTCCCGGTTCTCTGGTGCTCACATGCTGCCACACCCCCTTCTGCTATGTTAAAGTTTTACCTGATTGGGACTGCAGTGGCACATAGGTCGTATCTTCGGGTATCTGAGTGCATTGCTGACTTCCTACCTTGCCTGCGTGGCTGCGGATTTGGTTAGACTCTCAGAAGCAGTATTGGAGTGTAAAGAAGCAATACCGTGATGTCATCGTGTTCTTCAAAGTTGGGAAATTCTACGAGCTGTATGAGGGTGCGTTAACCCTCCTTGTGCACTGCCTGATGATGCTGGCGTGCTGCGGCCTGCTGACAATAGTGCATGGAACCTATGCAGATGACGCTCAAGTGGGTCACGACGTTTTGGACTGGAAAATGACCATAACTGGGGTCGGACATTGCCGCCAGGTTTGCTTATCACTCTTCTGTGCCCAAAGCAATTATCACAAGTCTTCAAATTCCATCATTTTGTCAATGCTACGCTGACATGCGTTTCGTTGTCGGATGGATCCCATCACCAGGTGGGCTGCCCAGAATCGGGCATTGACGAGGCCTGCAGTAAGTTGGTGGCAGCTGGATATAAGGTAAGCACGCCATACCCTCTTGCACCCATCCATCCAGGCACTTGCGCGTTCTACACATTGACATGGCTAGTGTAGTTTTTGCATTGTCTGGGTCGCATGCTTTGTGTTCATATATAGACTTGAGGAACGAAGTAGAATGGTAGCGCGCATCTGGCACTAGTTTTTATCGTGATCCTTGTTTGCTGCGGGCGGATGCTGTGATTCCTCCATGCCGTAGGTAGCCCGGATGGAGCAGATGGAAACGGCTGCAGAGGCCAAGGCCAAGCGCGGGAATAAGGCCTGTATTCGGAGGGAGCTTCAGCCTGTGGTGTCTCCAGCCACGGCCACCAGCCGTTTGGAACAAGCGGCTATTCACCTCCTGGTACGTGTCTCGCAGTCACCTACGCATACTACTTGGCCGATCGACAGTTCTAGCTCTGGTCCTGCTCAAGTGCTCGCTGTACTCAGGGCTTGCCAGAATGCTCTTTTCATCTGAAACGATGTGCTGTTTATCATCCCCTACCCAGAAGCACATACCCTTTCTGATTTTTTAATTGTCTGCCTTGTGCTTTGCTGTTACCCGACTTCTTCAGGCCCTATATGAGTATCCAGCGCATAGCCATGGCGCCTCCCCTCATTTCGGATTCGGGTTTCTGGACTCTGCCGCTGGGCACCTGTACATCGGTAGCTTGGAGGACACCTCCTCGCTGTCCAATCTGAATGCGCTTCTCATCCAGGTCAGCCCAAAGGAGGTCCTCACACAGCGTGGGGGTCTCAGCACGGAGGCGGCACGGTTGCTGCAGAACAGAATGCAGTCCGCTGCCACTGTCACCGCCCTCACCCCTGGAACCGAGTTTCCAGACTGTGAAGATGCAGCTGCAGCACTAGAGAGCAAGGTGCCCAGACTGTCTAAAGAATCCACTTGCTGGAAAACTTGCTTTGTTTTTGACGAATCATGTATAGACCACGCAGCATACATATTTGTGAATGAGGGTTTTGTTTTCTTTGCTGGCTGGGTGCCTGACTGCCCATCCCGATTTGTCATAGGGTCTTTGGGGACCGCGTTGCAGCTGGCCTGACGCTATGCAGGAGGCACCATCTCCAGCGCTTGCGGCACTGGCGGCTTTAAGTTCGCATCTCCAGCGTTTGAAGGTGCTGAGCGCTAAAAGGCGTTATCCACCTCTCCCATATTCAGCTGGCATGGAAATGATCACGTCGAAGAGATAGAGTCTGTGGGGCAATCATTATTACTTGACTGAAATCCGGTGTTCTGGTTGCTGAATGTGCTGTCAGGCGGATGGCGAGCTACTGAAGCACACGACCGTGTGCCCGTACACTCTGTACACCGGCGCCATGCGCCTGGACGGCCCAACACTAGCCAACCTGGAGCTGGTGGAGTCAGCAGAGGGCGGCCGCGAGGTAGGCAGCCATCTGAGTATCCTTCGTGGGATTTTTGTCAGTAAATATCACAGCGCCGAACTTGCGGTTAGTATACATGTCCCCCGCATCCTGAGTTGAGTCCGTCTACCTGAGTAATTCACACCTGCTGCTCCAAAGGGGTCGCTGCTCGCGCGACTGGACACCTGCATCTCTGCGGGAGGGAAGCGCATGCTCCGCGCCTGGCTATGTCGCCCGCTCTGCGACATAGGCCAAATTGAGCGCCGGCTGGATGCTGTGGAGGAGCTGTGTCAGCGAACTGACCTGGTGGACGCCTTTACACAGGAACTTCGCAGGTATGTGTCACTTCTTCAGTCTCCTTCACTTGCACGTGCTGGGCATGGGCATGGGAAATCGGCAACGTTCCTGCCCTACGGTGCTACCATATTTCTAGTGTGGGGTTGATGACCCAATTATCCTCGCTGGTGCCAAGATTGTTTTTTCAATCTGGTAACAGCTGTCATAGCACAGTGGCGAAATAAAGGACATGTCAATGAAGTCAAAAGACAGGCTTACCTGTGTCGTTCTTGAAACAGCGGTTTGGGCAGCCCTATGACAACGTTATGAAACTCTTATTAGCATTTATCTGCCCATGGACAAACAAAAGTCAACAAGCAATTCAATAACGCTGCAGGTTGCACTACTTCGAGTTGGTATGGGAGAGGTGAAACCTTGCAATTCTTCGGCATTGCTAGGTTTCATTATTCGCTCATGCTTTCGTTCGACCAATGGGGAGAGTGGGTGTGGGAGCTCGTCCTTTCGCCTCTGCTTCCTAGTTTGAAGTGTTGAGTGTCGCGAACGATTCGCCCTGCGTTGCCATAAATGAATAATACGAAGATTTAGTTTTCATGGACTCACCCTTACTGTGCCCTGTTCCCGGCGCCACTCACTCTGATGTATAATAGTTGGGCTTAGTCTGTGCTGCCCGGTTGCTTCCGCTGACCGCTGTCTATATTTATATCGAAACCCTTTCAGTTTCTGCGATATGGAGCGGGTGCTGGGGCGCGTGAGGCATTTGGCAGACGCACCGGCGTTGGGGCTGCCGCTGCACCTCGCCCGCGCCAGGCAAACCAAGCGGGTGCAGTCCCTAGCGCTTGCGGCAGCTTCGGTGCTCGAGGCAGCCAACTTATTGCGTACCCTTGCGAATGCAGAGGCCACTCTGCTGGTGCAGGTACCCCCCTCTTTCTTTCTGAGCTTATGTCCAAAAATATTCTTAAACCCAACTTGAAACGGACGCCGCTTCTCTTGTTTAGCTTTTACGCATCAATTGCTGAAGGACCAAGGTGGTATGTATTGACCCCGGTCTGTTATGGTTTATCAGGCGACCCATTCTGTGCCTGGAGAGGACAGTCCAGCGCTGTCTGTGGCAGAGAACATACTGCAGCTTGTAGGCGTGACGCCCTCATCTGCTTCATTCAAGAGCGTCGCGAAAATGTCAGGTGCGCGGGAAAGCGATGGTTCTACTGCCTGCAGTCTTTCCCCGCCTGGTGCTGAACTTTTGCTTTCCGAATTCCGAGAAGGCAGTGACTTGATGAGAGGCATATCAATTGACTGTCGTCTCATCATTTGCCTCTCGTGCTAATATCTTAAAAAGGCAGACGATTGATGAGAGCCTCATTTTTGAGAACCTAATCACTACGCGCTTTGAGAAAAGTAACTGCATTTGGTTGTTTTAGTTCCCCTTGATTTCAAGACATCATGACCATATTGGCTGCCCAGTCTGTTGTAAATGTCATATTGGTATAGTGTGGGTAGGCGGATTTGAAGTAAGTGTATGATTTCAACTGACTCTGTTATGCAGGCTTGTCTCTTTCTGCAGCCGGCACGGGTGGGGCAGATAGCAGCATCGACGTGGCGGGGCTGTCTGAGGAGGAGGCGGCCCTGGCGGTGGAGGTTGCCGCAACCAGCGAAGTCGGCGCCCGCTTCCTGGAGCACGCGACTGTATACGAGACAATGGCGGAGTGGGTGTCCAAGCTGGATGTGCTGAGCGCTTTTGCTTCCTTTGCCACAACATCAGGTGACTCACCCAAACATCTCCGTTTCATAGTTTGGGCGAATCGCGACGCCCATACATTATGTATCTTGCTTGCCCTTCTTCCCTGGAATTATGGGCACAAACATCACCCAAGTATCGGCCTTAGATTCTGGAACAATACGTGGTTGTGCATTTTGGCTGAACTGCAGTAGCATGTCCGAAGCGTTGAATGGCTGATAGGATGCCTCCCTGCCTCCTCGCTTGACAGACGGCCCTACTTGCCGCCCAAGGTTTCTGCCGCCAAACTCCGGTGCCGGTCAGGGGGCAGCAATGGACCTGCAGGTGTGAGGCACCCCAGCCCCGTCTCTGTTGACTGTCTAGAGAATATATCAGTTGAGTTTTTGTCCGCGGTTGAGTTTATTCTGCTGCACCAACACATGTCTTGGTCAGCTCTTATTATCCGTTTTGAATGGGATTGGATGGCAGGAGTTTTGGCACCCCTGCGCGGTGCCCATCGCGGGTGGAGGGCACATTGTGCCCAATAATTTGCGACTTGGGGTCCAACAGAAGAAGAGGGTCAGGCGTGAGGGACAAGCCAGCCTCGGGGCTTCCTTGTCTCAAGACCCCCAGCAGTCCAATGATAGTGGCCATGTTGGGTGGGTAAGCGCAGTGAAGGTGCGCGCTGTTTTTCAGTCATTACGTTCCTTACATCATAGGGTCACTATTTTTGGCACCCTGATGACTGTCGGCTATTTTTGGCAGTGCATGGAGCAACTTGAAACGAGCAGTGTCGTACAGGGCTTTTGAGGTACCTATTTCTCGCTACAGTTAAATGCCAACCAGGGTATCGCCTTCGCAGCAGAAAATCATCAAACGATTATTCATAACGCAGGGAAGCAGGCAGACACGCACCAAGCTCGACATACTGATAGGCAAGCAAGCGGATCGAAACACCGAAAGAATAAGCAAGTTGGCTGACAGACCGCCCGACCGACGGACGGACAAACAGACAGGGTGAGAAACAGGCAGACAGACAGACAGACGGAGCGACGGACAGGCAGACAGTAAGACAGGCAGACAAACAGATGAACATGAAGACAAACCGGAAATGGCAGGCAGGCATTTGACAGGCAGACCGACGAGCATATAGAAGACTGTAGACAGACAGACAGACAGACAGACAGACAGACAGACAGACAGACGGACAGACAGACAGAAAGATATATAGACAGACACAATCAAATTGACCGAGAGATGCACCGACAGAAAAAAAGACAGACAGACAGACAGACTGACTGACACATTACAGATAGGCAAACCTATGGTGGAGTGACACAAAGCGTTGTGGTAGGAGAGGAAATCACACCCCATTTGATAACACATATTCATTGACACTGGACATTCCTGCGTCCCCCAATGGTGTTGCCAGCGGGAAATATTCTTCTGTGAGCTGATTCGCTGGTACTGAATGGTTCTCGCCCCACTGCTGCCCTGTAATTCTTGCTGGGCAGAAAGTTCAAGCGCTGATGGATGACAACCTTCCTCAAGGAGAGAAAGGGCGCGGAATTATTTCAACAGGCGAGGTGAGACTACTGCCACCTAATTACAGCAACGTAAGTAACGCTTCAACGGGTCTTTGTCTAATGTGGCCAAACGGTTGTGGACGCGGTCAGGCACGCACCCTCCTGCTAACAGGGCCCAACATGGGTGGTAAAAGCACTCTGCTGAGGGCCACATGCGTCGCTGCCGTCCTCGCTCAGGTATCCCCGCCCCCCCCCTCCCCCCCCCATTCCCAATTGCTGCTGCTGCTTTAGTTCCGATCGTACGCTTCCAAGCTCGAAAGAAGTTGCGGCGTCCTAGGCGGGTGTTGGGATAGGGGTAAGTTGTTCGTCAGTGCAAAGGAATACATTCGTTTACTGGCTCCAGGTATTTTGACTGTTTTGTGGCTCCACAAAGGCTTGCAGACCGTCTGAACGGCTAGAAGAGTGGCAGATATGAGGTGGCATGCATCTAAATCTTATTATGATATGCACGCCTTCTTTGGTTTATGAATTCTTTTGTTGAACCTTTCTAACTGCGGCTGTGGATGCGTTGCTTGGGTACGTCTTTCTCGTAGGCGGGGTGTTTTGTGCCTGCCAGTCGATGCCGGTTGACGCCTGTGGACCAAATCTTTAGCCGTCTGGGTGCAAGCGACCGCATCATGTCGGGGCACAGTACGTTTATGGTGGAGTGCCAGGAGGCATCAGCCATCTTGGCCAACGCCACCCCCTCCTCGCTCGTCGTCATGGATGAGCTCGGGCGAGGCACCTCCACATTCGATGGATACGCTATCGCTGCGGCAGTGCTTCGGCACATGGCAGATGCGGTGGACTGCCGCCTGCTGTTTGCCACCCACTATCACGCCCTCACCGTGGAGTTTGCCCAGCATCCCAGGTGACTAGCCGTCACACTTACTGCCTCGCAAGTACGCCTCGCATCCCGAGAGCCCTATCACACGGAAATAACGTTGTATATCTCCTATTTGAACTTGCTTGGAGGGAACATATTGTCGGCTATATCCGGTGCTTGCTTGGATTGCACTGCGGTCTTCAGATACTTCCCAAGAGTGTTATCTTTATTTGTTGATCCCTTGTTTTCTCACCTGTCCATCGTTTGTGGCAAAACTTCTCAATGTTGTTGTCAGGTCTTGACGATTATAGCCGTTGTGTTGCAAAGCTGTGTCGTCAAGCGTTTCGTGGATAAGTCCGCGTTTATATCTGCTGGGTGTTTTTGCCATAATTACTCTGTGAGTGCTCTGAGGGGGCGGCGCTGCTGCGATCAGGGTGGCGTGCGGTCATATGGCAGCCGTAGTGGACGGTGTGAGCACCACCACCGCCGGACGACGCGACAGCGACGCCTCGTCGCTCCAGTCCGCTTTCAGCGGGAGTAGAAATCTCACTTCCGCTCCGCCAATAACCTTCTTGTACAGAATGTGCGAAGGCGCATGCCCGAAAAGCTACGGCATGCAGGTCTGTCGCACACAAATTTCAATCCCAGTATCGTTAATACGCCTGCGCCATGTCAGTCTCTGCTTCTCTCCCCATGTGTCTTTCCACATAAGCACGACCTGCGCTTTATTCTACTTAGAAACGAGACAATGCGTTCCTTCACTACATGTTGGAATTGCCGCGAGATAGTGAAGGGGTGGCATGGGATGGTGTCTGATTTCGACACACGAGGTTGAAAACAAAGCCGGCACCCCGTTATTTCCTTTTCACGCAGACTAGATCGAATATTTACGAGCGAGGTTTAAGATTGGGATATGGCGATTCGCCTATTTGTGTTTCTTGGTTTCCATTTTGCATTCATCAGAAGATTTGCTTGTGCTACTGTTACTTGTATTCAAAGAGTAGCTACAGTGAATGAGATTATTACCTGAGACTGCGCTTGCCTGATGGAGTGAGCTTCTAGTCCGGGCTATGGTTTTCTTATTCTGCAAAGTAGCACGACGTGTCTTTCATGCTTAAGCGTATCTGATCATTGCTGCGTGTCCGTGTCTATTTTGCGCTGTGGCATCGTTACTGCGATTCATAAAGCCCGAAGTGATGTGATGCTAGCCGCCACGCGCTCTGACAAGTAGTCCTTTGTACATTGTGACCATATCAGGTTGCCGCCCTGGCTGGTATTCCTTCCAGCATCCTGGCCGCCGCCGACAGCGCTGGCGCGCGCATGGAAACATCTCTTGCAGGAAAATTTGCCGCAGCTGCAGCTACTGGTGCTGCCAGTTATGGGGCTTCCGCTGAAGCTTCCGAAGCGATCCTTCTTGCGCGATCTCTGTTACGTCGATTTGGGGATAGCGCTCCTGTTGTAGCGGACGTAAACAATGATAGTGGCTCTGCTGTGGTCGCTACCAACAACGAGGCCGGGACCACTCGGTATCATCAGCTCATCAAGGAGTGGCAAGACTTACGCCCACGCGCCTACGCGGCTTAAGTACTTCCACTATGGTTATCGTGGGGTTAGATTTTCTGTAAAAGAGGCAGTTTCAGCATTTCTTCGCTCCACTTCCTGTGGTATGATAAATTGGGAATGCCCTTCAGAGTGTTTTGAGGCTCACCTTTTTAACCCTCAAATCTCTGATTACGGTGGCCGGCGTGCGGACGGGGTATGCAGAGCATGACCTGGCGTTGGATAATTAGCTCCCTCTACGAATCCAGAAGTGGACATTTCGGTTAATAGGTTGGGCTGTGGGATGCCCGCATTCTCATACTGGCACGTGTTAACATGGGCACGTCCGTTTCCGAGGCCCGGACGGGTACATCGCGACAGGCGTCTTCTGAATTATTTTCGAGTCAAAAAATATAATCTCATCCCATGAAGTACGTTACTATGAATCTGCTTTCAATTTACACTAGTCACGTACTACCGCAATGGCTGCAAGCTTAGCAAGCGGGCGGCATTTTGAGGAGCGAATGGAATACGCTGGCGCATGCTCCCATGTGAAGGACACATATATTATTGCGCTTATGGTCAGATTGTTAAATCCAGAGGTTTACAAACCCTACCTGCATGCGGATAGGGCATGTGTAAAGCGGCAAGTCTCGCCGCTCAAACTCCCAACGGCCAACGGTCGCATGCTAACGGCAAACTGCCGTATGCCCAATGGCACATGCCCTACCTCTAGCGACGATAGGTATAACAGCTTGACATGCCGGTGCTACCCCGAGCATGGACACTCTCATCTGCTTTTCGCTCGCCAATTCGGCTCGCCCAAACTACTCAGCCACCCCCTCTTCGTATTATTGTGGGCGTCACGCATTCGAAGAAAATCACGTCCCCTTTCTTACGGTCGGAAATTCGGTGAGGGCAAACTTGACACCCCTCTACTGTTGCGTAGCTCGGTACACTTGTTGCGATTGGATGCAAGAAACAACCTAGCACTAGGCTCGCTTCGTGCCCCCACACCACATCAGTACGTCAACACGTTACAACATTTGAGTATCATTATTCGCGTAGCTTTTTTCGTATGGCCGCCGAGACAATGACGACACCAAAAATCGTATGCATTGTTCACTTGTTTTCTCGTTCGTTCCAGACAGTAAAGCTACGAAGCACGACCCCCGGGATCTATTCAATATTCAGCATAATAATGGGTGGCTAATTAATGACATGTAGTGTAAGGAGCGTGGCGCGCAAGTTGATTAAAGCTTACAAGACGGGCTTATAATGCGGGTGGAACTACCAAAGTACAAAAACAAGGGTTGCAACGAGCATGGGGTATAAAATGGGCAAGGTCATGAATAGCATAAATCCATCGCGATGATTTTTGAGCGTGATAGTGAAGAACTTGCGCGAATACAAGATGCCAAGGGCTTGCTAATCCTCGCAAATGAAACGAATGACGGCTTATTTCAAACCCTGAAAATTGAAGAGGGTTGTACATGGCTCGGATGAGGTTGGACGATTTATATAAGGCAGGGGTGCGGAAAATATTCAAACCCTTCGTACCGGGTTTCCCGGCGGCGGCTGATCCTGAGAACCGCCGCCGCCATGCCTCGCCGCTCCTCCCGTCGGGACAGTCCTCCTCGTTGTTGGTGTCGTGCTGCCTCCTTTCGGCCGGCTCGACGTAATCATGTTGGTCAACGTCGAGCGAGCGCCATACCCTAGCGCTACTTCACGGCTTTCCGCCGCCATCTCTAAAACCCCAGTCCCACCTCTTTATTCGTCCGTACCCTCTTCACGTCCACACATTCATGAAGATACATGCTGCCCCATCCCGCCAAATGAGACGGTATTCTAGTAGTATCTCGTCTTGAAAAAGTATATCGGACGGGCCGACCAGGAGATCTTGGCGCCGGTAGCGTACATAATTGTTTTTCAAAGCCCCTTCGTACATGGCTTTCCCGAAAGTTGCTAATCGCGGGGATCGCACACCCGACCCTCTTAGCCCCGCACCGTGCCAAGCATGTCACGGCTACGGGGTTTCCAACGCACACCACGGGGAGGTGAGGGGATGCCGACGGGCCTGCGAGCGTACTCCCCTCCAGGGCTGCCGCCGTTGCGCCGCCGGCGGGCGCCCCTTCGAAATTCGGACGGTGGGTTTTCGTTCTAATATGTGCAAGTGACATCTTTTGGGGGAAAGCGACTCGATCCATGTGTTCTACCAACCCCTCCCCTAGTCTGTACACAACCATCGACATGAGTGCCTTAGGCGGTGTGCTAAGGGTTATCGTGACGGCACACAACTCGTCAAGGCGGCCGTGTTAGCACTAGCAGCCCGTTGCCTATGGCTCATGTACAAGGCAACTATATGGCATCTTTGTACTTATTGCTATGTGATTAGCGGTACTCTATTTTCTTGTAAGTCGCTGTCGGCCGGCCCTTCCGGTGCCTTCGCCGGCCGCCATCTCTCTCCTCTCGCTTCTCTAGTCTCCACACCCGGCCCCATTATGGGGCCGGCACTATCCTACGTTAAACTATCTCTTTCCATCTCCAAAAATTTTGGGCTTCCCCACCAAGTAACAAAGGAGAAGAGCGTGGGTAAAGCTCTCGGCGCTACGCTAGTCCTACCTACTCCCACCTTAAATAGTATAGCATGTGCAAAGCGCTCGGCGCCACGCTAGCAATTCATCGTCTAACCGACACCACGCTTCGCCTTCGAGCTGGCTGTCCGTGACTGTCCTACCACCCCCCATGTAAAAAGGTGAATAGCATGTGTAAAGCGCCCGGCGCCACGCTCGCCCCACCCATCTTTCAGCCCCACCCAGTCTTCAGCCTACCGATGCACTCGACCGGGTCTGATTTTGAACCGCCCCGCGAAAATTCGGCCCGCGCGTACTTAAAGTAGTCTTGTTATTGTTTTACCCGAGGCAACGGCGCAGCGCTCATTGGGCATAGCGAGGATCTAACCTTACCCACGGCGAAGGGGATAGTCAGCACGAGCAGCGCCCGTCTTTGCTTTTGCGTGCCTACACGCTCTTGACAACCATGCTGGCTTATCTCTATCCTCGCCGGTCGCTCTCATGCGTCGGCTATTTCGCCCATGGACAGTTTTTCCGTTTCCCATGGAATGTCTGAATAGTACATTCCACATGACATTTAGAAACGTTTTGCCGGCAACTCGCTGGTAGCAACACGTTAATGTGAGCACTTGTCGCGATACCTACCTGGCTTGAGACACCCGCTATAAACACAATACCTACGACCAAGATCACGACTTCCTCGAGACAAACTAGGACGACTGCAAGACCTCGGCTACCTTGAGAGGGGGTGTTAGCACTAGCATCCCGGTATCTAGTGCTTATGTACAAGGCAACTAAATATATGTTATCTTAGTACATAGTGTTATGCAATTAGCGGTACTTTATGTCCCTGTTAGTGGCGGTCGGCTGGCCCTGCGTGTGCCTTCGCCGGCCGCCATCTCTCCCCCCCCACTTCTCTAGTAGTCTAGTCTCCGCACCCGGCCCCCTTGTGGGGCCGGCACGACCCTACGTTTAACTTGCTCCTTCTGTCTTAATCAAGCCCCCCGGCAACGTAAGCCACTCGGAGAGGGTGTTGGCATACTCCACGCGATCAAACATGTATTGGAAACATACGGTGCCGGGCTGGGGACATGAGATAACTTGGTGCGGCGACTGGAGCGCAAGCGGCAAGCCATGTGCAGATAAGGCCCCCATTTTCTCCCATTCCACGAAGGGGAAGGGACGAAGCCTAGTTAACAAGCTAGGAGGACGACAATGACGGGAGGAGCACCATATGTCTCGGCCAAGGATACGACCTGAGCGAGGGATCCCCCCCCCCCTTCCCTCTAGCTCCGGCAAGACCGGAGGCGTAGAGGAACGGAGGTCATCAATACGTAGGCCCGACTCGATCAAAATAGGAAGACGAGGTAAACTAACTAATGACATTGCGCAGCGGGGCCGGGCCGTGTATCGTGGAGACAACGGCACAATTGTTTTTTATTTGTAGAGTTGTATTACTGTTACTGTTATTGCCAATAACGGAGAGGTCGGAATAATTATATGGATCAGCACGGCGCAAACCCAAGACCTAAGATACCTATATGGCTGTACGGGTACGACAGGAACACACCAACCGTTAACTCAGTATTGAAGTAAATCATTATCATATTATTCATTTTCGTATTAGGGAAATGCCTCCTCTCCTTCCTTGCCTCCCCTTTTTCATCTTTCATTGCATGTTGCTGGTTGATTCCACTGCTTTCTTTGTAATATATAATTATTTATTTTCACAAGCGGAATCACCACTACCGAAATATGTGACTTGAGGGTAGTGAGAGTTTCCCTCCCTGCTTGTCTCTTACCTGCACACAGTTTAAGGCCGGTTCTTTGCCGAACTTTGCCACCATCCGCGAAAGATGAGATAACTACACTCCTCCAAAAAATTCCGGACAAGATTTCGCACCTTCGCAAGTAGAAAATGCAATCATGCGTCAACCTTATTGACAAATCTCCTGAAATCCTAGGCAATGCTTTTGCGCCCAAAACAGAATGCGCCAACAACTACGAGGGGCGAATTCGAGCACTGCCGGGCTTGTGTACTTGGGGTTATCGCGTCCGCACCCGTGCGGCACGCTCTTTCAAACGGTCGCCGTGTTGGTTCGACGAAAATAGTAACGGGCGCACAACGCCGCAATATGAATGTTGATGCGACGGTCGCGCAATTATATTGCATAGGCGACGGAGGGATGAGGTGTTGGGCAGGCCGCTGTGGGGGAAACGCACGACTTCGCGTATGTAGACTTGCCACCGATATGCGCACAACCCAAGGGCAAGCCGCTTTCGGCCACAATGTTCAAGCGATCATAACATACTTATATATGGTCAAAGCTGTTTATAACATGTATTGTTGGACGTGACTTTTCTATGCGCGTCAAACGCACCTACTCCGGAGTTCAAACACCCACAAATAAATTTTATATGAATTATTTTAATCTACGAATTATACCGGCAAAGCTAAGCCGCAGTGCCAAGCAACACCCATCAAATTCGGCTCACCTCATGAGGCGATATGTGCGGAGTTTTGTTGTAAGTAATACCGCATACGTATTAGTTGCAGATAGCTACTGTAAGCTATTCTAGATATGATTAGTACATGTCTAGATCGGACATACCGATAAACTGTTTGACTCGGTACAGAGCTGTCGCTAGGCTACAACTCTCTCACTTCTTTTGTCCCAACACCACGCATGTAGGCTGGTTGTCGCCGTAATTGTTCCGTTTGCGGGACTGTGACTGTAACTACGTTTGCGTAAGTTATCTTCCACACTAACTGTGTTTGCATGGTTCAATAGGTTATGGGCCCCCGCCTCACGTCACTCACGCGCGACAACCTGGTTCGGCGAGCTGCGATCGATAGCTCTCCCGCAGAAGGCAAGTTTATCTAGAAAACTAGTACTTTCAACCTGTAGTCGGCGGTATCGCCAGTATAAACTGCGATTTAAAACCCGCCACCACCCCTCTTAAGTCAGCCACTCGACGGCGATAGCCAGCCACCCACACCGACGCACTCGTCGTGTGTGGACACGGTGCACACAGGTCCAAGCTGGAGCACGGGGGGGTGCACTGTCGGGTGAATACGCATCCACAGGTTGCACGCCAGCCGTAGCTTACCTTTTTTATTTTTATATTATCTTAGCGACTCAGCCGCTAGCGCAGCGCTCCACCTGTCCCGGCCTTGGCCTCGACTTGTGCCCCACACTTGGTGGAGGATACAGAGAAGGTGCTCTGAGACAACCCGGGGCTACATGCCGAGGGGTCGGCGGGCATCAGGCCGTCTCTTTGCATACCGCTGTTAGGCACGAGTCCGGCTAGCGGTTTTTACCGCTGCCTGTTTTTTATCCAGCTCTTTCTTTTTCGCCCTCTGTCGAAATGGCGCAGAAAACCCCGCCTGTTTCACCTGTTGATTCCCCTGACCAAGGCTCTCAACAGAGCACTGTCGATACTACCCAGGGTGTTCTCGAGCTGCTCGTTGTGCAAATGACGCGCCTTGAAGCGTATCTCGACTCGCGGTCGGCCGCCATTGCTGCTTTTCCTGCTGCGGGTGCTATATCGCACCCCCCTGTCGCTCAGCGCCGCCACGATGCTCACCTCGGACACTTTCGGAACAGCCACGACGTGCACACCCTCCCCCTGCTTGTGCATTCCCAGCCTGTCTACGCCCCACATGACGCACAGTCAGCCTTGTCTGCTGCTACCGCTGCAGCCCCTGTTGGCGACACCGCCGTCGCACAGCGCCGTCCCGATGCGCACCGCGAGCCCTCGCGTCCCGAACTCGTAGGTGAACACTTGCAACCACCCCCCCAATACCCCCCCGCTGATTCTGCCCTACACCGCGACCCATCGCGTCACGACATCGCGGTTGAACAAACCCCGCCACCTCCCCCCTACCCCCCCGTTGGATATGCCCCTCACCACCCCATGCCTCTCATCCCGGAGGCGCCCTCTCACGGCGTCCCCCCCTCCCGTGACCACCCGCATTCGTACGCCCCGCCGCCTCCCATGGCCGGCCGCTCTCCCTTTCCCGGCGGCCCACCTCTTCCCTTCCATGGACAGCATTCTTCCCCAGCCCAGCGTGGCGACCACACCCCCCGTGGCCGTCGTCGCCCCACCGTTGACCCCATAGTCATCGGGCGACCGACACACGCAACCCCCGACTTTGACCCAGACGTCCACCCCAGTCTCTTGGGCAGCCCCCCACTACGCCCCCGTCTGCACGCGCCCCGCTGTCTCCACGGTCTTGCGCATCCTTGGCTCCGCCCAGGCCTCACCCACGGAGGCACATTGGCGCGCCCTGCAAAAGGTCCTCCGCTTCCTTCATGGCACCATCCACATGCGCCTGACGTGGATGGTGCCTGGACCACAGCCTCCAACTCACAGGCTTTGCCGACGTTGACATGCTCACCAAACTCCTCCCAGGTCCTGCACTGGCAAGACGCCGAAGTACGATCCTTGGAGGACACGACCCAATGCAACGCTTCATCCCGTAGCTACATGCAGGGGGAGTGTTGTAAGTAATACCGCATACGTATTAGTTGCAGATAGCTAATGTAAGCTATTCTAGATATGATTAGTACATGTCTAGATCGGACATACCGATAAAATGTTTGACTCGGTACAGAGCTGTCGCTAGGCTACAGCTCTCTCACTTCTGTTGTCCCGACACCACGCATGTAGGCTGGTTGTCGCCGTAACTGTTCCGTTTGCGGGACTGTGACTGTAACTACGTTTGCGTAAGTTATCTTCCACACTAACTGTGTTTGCATGGTTCAATAAGTTTGTAGATATGTGATTACCAATTCTTCATTCTTACTGACTTCCGAGCCTAATTCCCGACGCGTGCCACGCGTGGGGCGGGTGTGGTTGGCACAAGCACATACCCAAGCACTCCAAACACCACCGTCAACGTGATGCGTCCCTAACGGCCAAGTTGGACCTCGCCCCTCCCCTGAACCAATCGCCCTCGCATGCTTACAACGTGTAGTGCTTATCCAAACCTGCGCCATGTGCGTTTTTGCTCGCTTGCTTTTCAAAAACATCACCCGTGCAAGCGGCGTGAACTTCCGTGCTTTATTCACACACCCGCAAACCAAACCTCGCGCATTGAACACGGCACCCACGCCTCCAAACCCCCTCCAAAAAGCCCCCAAAAATACCGTTTTATGGAACACAGAGTAATATGCAGCTTGGTATGAGCGCTTGAGCAATGCCTAGGCGTGGCGCTCAGAACGACGTGTGTAGTTCAGAAAATTTCATGGGAATTTATGGGCTTAATTCCACAAACTCCACCGACAACGCCCGCTTTAAGCTGAGGTCTAACCACCCCGGATGACGGCTTACTGCATGCTTCTCGGCTCTCCTACAATTGGGTGGTACTCGGGTATCGTCGTGCTTGACGTGGTGAGAGGGGAGCGTGTTCTTGACTAGCTTATGTTTAACATAATGCATGTCCGGACTTTTGTGGAGGAGTGTATTAAGGTAAGTATGGTCAGATTGATTTGAATCTAGAGGTTTGCATATCCAATATCATGTGTACGGGACAGTAACTCTAGCGGTTACTGTTACCGTTAGTATCGGCGCGTCTCACCTGCAGGGCAACCACCTTGCCCGAGCAGTTAGACACAGCCAACGACCAACGACTTCCCCAACGGTCAGCTCTAGCTAGCCCGTGCCTTATAAGCCGTAGCTAGCCACGAGCCTAGGCACTCTCTGCTTTCGCGCTCAGCCAATCTAGGCTTCGCGCGAATGCAGTCTCGACTCTAGTAGTCGAGCATGGTGTCAGTTTTACCTTTTCGTCCCATGCGCACTCGAGCGTCACGCGACACTTCCCCTCGTTCAGCTACGCAGTTCCCCAATATGCAGCCTGAGCAGTCTACGTCCGCCGCAGCGGCCGACCCTCACGCTACCACACTCGAACAACGCACAGCCGAACAGCTTCGCACGGCAGTTTTGGCATCGGAGCAACGGATTACTGAGCAGTTTTTGGCGGCTAACGCTGCCTTACTCGCCCAGCTCCGGCAGACGACACCCACACCTGCTACTACCGATCAACAGCAGTCCATTCCCGCCGACGCGACCACACCGACGGAGGGTGGTAAGGAGGCCCCCGAGCCACCTATCGACCTGCTCGACGACGAACCCGGCCCCTCCGCGGCCGATTTCGTCGACTTCACCTACTACGGCGAAGTCATTCCAGCCGGCCTCGAACGTCCCCCTCGCGACGTCGAAGAGCCACGTCTGTGGACACTCACGGACGACACCGCCCGCGCTCTAAGCGACAAACGCACCCAGGCAGCCTACGACGAGTACCTACACATCGGGTGCTATGCCTTCTTCGACAGCTGCGCCAACGCGGCAATTGGCGAGGCTCTGGACACGCTGTCACACGGCACACCTTTACCGACAGAGCAGGCGGCAGCGATTACCCTCATCCGAGCGGGTCATCGCACCCACATGGCGACGGAGGAGGCCGCCCGTACTAGATTGGGCTTCCTCCGCCTCACAAAGGGCGGACAAACGAGCACGGATGCGGACCGCGTCTTTGCCGAGCTGGCCCACGAGCGCTTCTGCCGACCACGCCCTACCGCGGTCTCCGGCACATTGGATGCGCTTCGCCAAGCGTTCGTCGACCGCACGCTGGAAGTCAGCTTACACGCCGCCAGCAAGGCCGCCGCCGGAGCTGCCTTCGCGAAAGTCACACCAGACAAGCCTCCCGGCCCCGACGCGCGAGCCCGCAAGGCCGCCGCCGACAAACGCAAAGCCGCAGCAGCAGCAGCAGCGGCAACCCGCGCTACCCCGCCACCCAGGCCGACCGACCCGGCTAAACCCTCGACCAAGAAATGACGGTGTGGCCCGCCGCGCCGATTCCTGCTCCCCGACGTCTTCCTACATGCGCCACCGCGTGCGTCGAAGATGGCGGGAGTGGGAGCGCATCGGCGCGAGCGGCCAAGTCCTAAACTGGATCCGCCATGGCGTCCGCGTGAAGTTCAAGCACGGCCTACGCCCCAAGCCCTTCAACCACGGCATCTCTATGCTCGACGCGACGCCGGCCCAACTCGAGTTTCTAAACTCGGAGCTCCCCCGCTTCGAGGCTTGCGGTGCTTGGGAGCGGGCGGACAACCCTCGCTACGTTTCCCGGATGTTTTTAGTTCCAAAACCCGGGTACAACCAATGGCGTTTGATTATCGACCTTCGAGAACTCAACCGTTATTGCTCGACCTTCACCATGACGTCCGAGACGCTCAAACACCTACGTCACCTCTCGCGTCCGGGCGACTACTTCGTCTCCCTCGACCTTGCCGACGGGTACTACACCCTTGGCATCCGGGAGGAAGACCGAGACTTCTTCACGGTCAACTACCGCGGCACGCTATGGCGCCTAGCATGCCTTCCCATGGGCTGGTCGGGTTCGGCTTACTACTTTTGCAAGCTCACTCAGGTGTTCACGAACCACCTACGTCGCCCCCCGCAACCGGTGCCAGCGGCTACTTCCCCCCACAGTCGCCACCCTACCAAGCGCTTCCTCCGAAACGCGCGATGGCGTGGGATTCGACTACTCCCCTACATGGACGACTTCCTTTTCCTCGCCGACTCCTACGCGGACGCCCTCCTACTACGACAGCGCGTCCAAGCCCTCCTCGACACCCTCGGCCTCGAACGCAACCCCAAGAAAGGCGTTTGGACACCGACTCAAGTGGGCGACCATTTGGGATTAACGGTGGACCTCCAACACGGCATGTTTCGCGCCCCGCCCGCAGAACTCCACCAGCTCGCGCAACAAGCCTCTTCCCTACTCGGACGAGCCGCTTCCAACGCCCGATGGCTTCCCACACGCCAACTTGCGGCTTTCGCCGGAAAAGCACAGTTCCTCTACCTCGCAATCGCCCCCGCGCGCTTCTTTTTGCGCGAACTCCACGACGTGTTAGCCACACGGGTTGGGTGGGGCGGACGCGTCCGCCTCACCCACCAATTACGCCGAGACCTCGAGTGGTGGCGCACGGTCCCCACTCAACACAACGGCCGGTCCATCTACAAGCCTATCGAGACCGCCTACCTCCACGCCGACTCGAGCGCCTACGGTTGGGGTGCCGTTCTAAACGAGGACTCCAACTATCAAGCCCGGGGCTTTTGGAGCGCTACCGACCGCCATCAACACATTACATGGAAGGAACTTCGAGCGGTGCGACACGCGGTGGAATCTTTTCTACCCCAACTCCGAGGCCGGCAAGTCCTCCTACACGAGGACAACACGGCTGTAGTCGCCGCCCTCACCAAGCTCACCTCGCGCTCGCCCGCCATGATGGCCGAACTCCGTCGCCTATGGTACCTCCTCGACAGCAACGACATCAACATCCGGCCGCGCTACATCCGCTCGGCGGCCAACATATGGGCCGACGCACTAAGCCGCGAGTTGGACTACGAGGACTGGCAGCTCAACCCCCGTATTTTCACCCACCTGCAACGCCGGTGGGGGCCTCACACGATCGACCGTTTCGCGTCTATGCTCAACGCGCAGCTCCCCCGCTTCAACGCCCGCTGGCGCGACCCACTGTGCGAGGACGTCGACAGCCTCCGCCTCTCCGACGACGCGTGGCGCAGAGAAAACAACTACTACAACCCCCCCTGGTCTGCCCTCCCTGCCCTCGCCGCCAAACTCGCCCAAGCTCAAGCTTCGGGAACGGTCATCGCCCCCTTTTGGCCCAACAAACCGTGGTACCACGCGTTCGCTCGATTGGCCACCGAAACGCTGCACTTCCCAGCGGCGCGCGACCTATTCTTTCCCGGCAGGCGCGGCAAGCCCGAGGGGGTCGGGCCTCCCGCGTGGAGCATCGTGGCCTTTCGTCTCTAACCCCTTCGTGGCTATACACCCGACGCGGAGCGATTGGACGGGCGCTTCGCCCGCAACAATTCAACGCCCCTGTACAGCGCGGGCCGCCTCTGCGTACAGGACCGCCCCGCTACGGCCTACGCCTCGAAGCAGCACCGGCGCCTTGGTCCGCCAATCTCGCTGAAACTTTCCAAGACCTCCTAGGAACTGACAAGCTAGGGGTTACAGCGGTCGCTCTACTCAGCAACTCCCTAGCGCCCTCCACGTACTCAAGTTACGACAGCGCGCTGCGGCAATTTTTTATATTTTGCACACAAGAAAATATCGCCCCCCTACATGCCACTCCCGCTACCATGGTACGCTACACCGCGTGGTTAGCCCTGCTCGGCACGGTCGCCGCAAGCTCCCTGCAACCCTACTTCTCTGTTGTCAACAAATTCTTTCGAGACCACCAGCGCCAACCTATTGCGGTGGGCGACCTCCTGGCGGACGCCCGGCGTGGCCTCGAAATGCTGCAGCACCGCCTCATCCCCGCCACCACGCGCCTTCCTCTACCCGCGCCCGTCGCCCTCAACATCCTACAGGCCGCCGACACGCTGCGCTTCACCCTTCCGTGGACACCCACAGCACTCCCCCAACTGCAACGTTTTAGAGCTTGCCTCGCTGTGTGCGTCAATTACACCTTTTTCTGCCGGGCCGAAACTGGCGCCCGTTGCCAGACATGCTACCTAATCGTCGACAGACCTTCGCAGCAAATCTGCCTGTTCGTAAGAAAATCTAAAGGCGACCAGCGCCGCGACGCCAGCGAAAAACAGGTTATCGCTATCCCAATCGCCGCGAACCCCGTCCTGGCGGACCTGCTCGACTACTACACGGAACAACGCGCTACATTCTGCAAAAAAATCTACAGCACGCCACCCCCGCTCGCTTTCTGGAGTTTCTCACCTTCAGAACCCTCCGCCGATTGGGGTGCCGCGTCCACCATCTCCACCTGGCTCTCCCTCGCCCTCCTCACAGTCCACTCGTCCGCGCCCGCCGGCTTTAAAATGGACGTCGCACAGCCTCCGGAAAGGCGCGGCGTCCGCTGCCAGCTGCATCGGCGCGCCCCTCCCCGTAATCAAATTTATGGGTGGCTGGGCCAAGAACAGCTCTGTGACCGAAGACAAATATATTGACCCAACCATGACCCCATCACCTGCTGCTTGGCGGTTCTTCGGCTGGCTCACTCCGTCCCCCCCGCACCACTAATTCTGGCTGTGCAAGCCTTTGGCTTTAGGTTACTGGCAAAACGTGCCCTAGGGTAAATGGTCAGGTTGATTTGAATCTAGAGGTTTGCATATCCAATATCATGTGTACGGGACAGTAACTCTAGCGGTTACTGTTACCGTTAATATCGGCGCGTCTCACCTGCAGGGCAACCACCTTGCCCGAGCAGTTAGACACAGCCAACGACCAACGACTTCCCCAACGGTCAGCTCTAGCTAGCCCGTGCCTTATAAGCTGTAGCTAGCCACGAGCCTAGGCACTCTCTGCTTTCGCGCTCAGCCAATCTAGGCTTCGCGCGAACCCACCCACCCATCCCTATAATCCTGCGCTAATTGACCCCAGACCCTGTCTGCGGGTGTCTTTTGGCCAAATTGTAAGCAAGCTGACATCTTTGGCAAAACGTGCCCTAGGGTAAATGCTTTTAAAAGGTGTAGGCCGAAAGACATGCGCAGGCAGAACGACTAGTCGCTAAGGGTTCAGGGTTTTTATTTCTCTTCTCTTCTTTTTGCTTCGTGCCCTCCACTGCTTTTTCTTGTAAGAAACTGTTTACTAGTCGCTAATCCCTGATTCAATTACATATTTAAAATCACGAATAGGGTCTTTCTTATAGTTAATTATTTTAATATAAGTATCCATTATCATAGCATCAAATACGGATTGCGGTCTGCGGTGCAGCAGATCAGCAAAGCAAAAGGGACGCGGAGTCACTCCGACACTCCGACAGTCGTCGCGTACTCGCGTTAGTGTACGCGCGGGCAGCAAACCACTTGCTGCAACGGGCTATCGGCGCCAGCGTGCCATCAAAGGTCTCTCAACTTCGCGTTGTGTCTGTGCGACGTTCAAAGTTTGGACTAGCCTGCCACCTTACAGAAGCGCATGCGATCTCCCCAAACTCTACATTCCTTTTTCTCTCGCTATCGGCTACCTGTCGCGCCATCTGTCCCGTTTTCACGCAATAGACTTTATCAGGACGATAGACTGTCTTTGAGTCAGTAAAGCGACACCTCGTTATTTTACAGGAATGTTGACATGAGGACGAGACTCCTCAGCTGAGAGACAGGGCCCTTAGCAGCAGGGTGTGTGAGTTGTCGGCTTCGGATCCGAGAACCCCGCACTTCTCCTGGTGCGCAGCCTGCAGCCAGCCCGTGCTCGCACTTTCGCGCACTTCCCACGAAACATTTCCTATGATTCATGACGACCTTACGCACAGCTACACCTTTACATGCCCTGAGTATGTGAAATGCCCCGCTTCTGCTCTGCATCTTCTTTCCCTGGTGTTCGTGGACACTGTTTGATTATTTGGACCTTGAGTTTGTGAAGTGTTTCTCCCGCCTCCCCAGTCATCCCCATCACCCACAGCTTGTCTCCCCACACCCCACGCTCTCAGTCGGTGTCCATCCATCATTGAACTCAGTGTCTAACTCCCTATACTACGTGCATTGTATACGGTCGAAGCCCTGCCACTAGACCCCTTCGCCTGCGTACTAACATTTACAGTGCGAATGATTTCACTTCGCTGTTTTTTATGCACATATGTTCGCGTTCATTGTTTTTGCAACTAACAACATGCGTCTGTCTGTCACGTTCGCAATTCAAACAGGCTTGAGCGCTTTTACTTTGGGAACAGGCTGCTGTGAGATTCCCCTCTCCCAGTTTCAGCAGCAGGGGATACTGCTTCAGGAGTGATAGGACAACTTTGGCGTGGCACATACCAAGCAAGGTTATTTAGCCAGATGGATTCCTCTCACCTTCGCTCCTCTAGGCAGGGAGATGTGAACGACTTGTTAGGGGTGAGGCATGTCCTGAAATTGAGAGTACCCCCTGCCTGGGAGTGAACACGCCCGTGCGCACTGTGACCTGCCACCTGATTGATCCATCTGCCTGCACATGTGGGGGGCCTGCCTTTGTGATTACATGTCGCACGCCAGGACCGAGATTGTACGCCTCTTAGAGTCTGGGAGTCCTGCATGTGCAGCTCTGACGTGCAGCGGCTGCCCAATTCATAGGTGATAAGGGGCTTGAAAACGGAGATTGAGGCTCTGAAGCGAAAATGTGTGAGAATAACCACAGAGAACCGGCGATTAGAAAGGGTGCGATTTAAGCCCCCTCTGAATTAATGAAATATGGTAGTCTGGCAGGTTATGGCATACTATTTTGACACCGCCACACCCAGCAGAACACTGTCTACGGTGTAGGACTGCCATTGTTTGCTAAACGGGTCGCTGTTTATTTTGCATTTGTGCGACTACTATTGTTTCTGTGTGGGCTCCTATCCATACATGGCAGCCTGATGTATGCTCGGGTTGCGCGGCGGGTACAGGAGAAGGACGACTTGCAGAAGCAGCTCGTAGCTCACCAGACAGGGCGCGTCGCGATGGGCGGTGTATCTGCCAAGCAGAAAGCTTTGCAGCGAGCTGTAGCGGAGCAGCAGCGGCAGCTGAAAGCGCAAGCTATGCAAGCTGTGCGGTCGGACGAAGATACGGGAAATATGAGGGCAAGGCAAGTAAGCCCCGCCAATTTCTAACCCGCATTCCTCTCACGCGTCAATGCAATTGTTTGTTTACCTTTTCTTTCGCTGACTTTTCCTGCTCGTTTTGTTTGCCCATAATTCAGGGTTGAAAGCTTGGTTCAGCAGGTGCAAACCCTTGAGGCGGAGGTTGATGAATCGCGCCGAGAGCGAGACCAGGCACGCGAGGTACTCCATCCCCATCTCTGTGCTGACATCACTGAGTCAGTCAAATGCGTATTTGTTGTTGGTGTGCTCGTTCGATTGCTGAATACCGTGCTGTTGCGTAAACTTGCGCGGCGTGTATAGGAAGCAGAGCAGCTGCGTGATCAGATGGCACGGCGGTCATCATCGCAGCAGGAGAGGATTGAACAAGAGATGGGAACCCTAAGGCAGCAGCTGGAGGCTGGCATGCAGGTAATTGCTGTTCCCTTATACACCTTGCATAGCCACTGCTATAAGCATGACAAGATGTCCTCCTACTTCCCCTGCCAGCAAAACCCCAAACATTATTTTCATTAATCGCGTTTTCTGAAGTAAATCTCCTAATGTCACTGTGACAGCATCAAATGCAGAGTGCTGTAGTGTTCCTACCGTATTGTCTCCTGGTGTCAACGTGATTCCGTTTGCGTGGGGTGTTCGCGTTTAGAGTGGGGAGAGTGATTAATGAAGATCCCTGCCAGTTTCGTGTTTTCAAAGTCCTTACTTGTAAGCGGGATCAGTAAGCAGCATCGCAGAGTGTTTCCTGAGGTCCCCGCGTCTCGCCACAATCCCCTTTTATACAGGACAGGGAAAAGTCACTGGTGGTATCGCTGGAGGAGTCGAAGGCAGAGGCTCAGCGCCTGGCTCAGGAGGCGTCGCAGGCTTCAGAAACCCTGAAGCAACGAGATGCGGAGCTTCAGGATAAGGACCAGGAGATTGATGACTTGAAAAGCAGGTACGTTGTTATTGTCTTACACATTTTCTTACCATGTTTACAATAGTGACTTGAGCTATACAAATCAGCAACTAATAGAGCATCTCATCCGTTTTCATGGGTAGTCTCATTCTTGTACCCAAGCTATTATCAACCCACCCATGAGAATGTTTATTGGGCATCCCTTTGAACGGGAACTATAGCGTCAGACGGTTCAAAGAGACGTTATCTATCTTTTCGAGCCTCCTGACTGCTAACGTCCTGTAGGTTGTCACACTGTTGCGAAGCTTGAGTCACTATTTGGTTGTTGCCGAATCATGGCTTGATTGTTCGATTATGTTGATTCCAGAATGGCTGCTGGCAACCCCAACCAACAGCCAGCAGGTGTGTCTGAGAGTCAGCCTGCTAGCAATCCCGACCAGCAGCCAGAAGCTGCGTCCGAGAAACAGAGACGGGAATTGGACGTCGCAGATTCGAGGAGCAATGTGTCGGATTCTCCAAGTGAAAGCCCGCTTCGGCAGTCTGATGCGGAGTCCGCCCCATTAGCTAGCAAGGGGGTTGTTGACCAAGTTGTAGATCACAGCCTGCTAATCGTGGCACAGCTGGAGAAGGCAGCAACAGCCACCAAGTCTGCTGTTGTTGCGCTTGTTGGCTCACCCAGGGGGGTAGAGGAGTTGCCGGCGGATGTGCAGGTAACCCCCGAATGTCTCAGAGCTGACGAGTTGTACTGGGTTGCGTTTACTTTCTCTTACACTCCTGTTCTTCTAATGCAGCGAAGTGTCGTAGCGTCGTCATGCCATTCCTCTGATAGCACTCAACCTGATAGTTTTGGGGATGGCCCCTGTGTCACCATTTTCTTTCAGGGTCCGTACAGAGAGGCGTGCAGTGTCTTGTCTGAGACAGAGGCGGTGGTGGAAAGCTCGTTGAAGAGCTGCCACAAGAATGCCATTTCTGAGCTTCATGATGTAGATGAGACAATTTCTCTGATATGCTCTGAACAGGTTCGCCGTTTCGCACCGCCACGAATATTATCATAACATCTCTGCAAACGCACAAATTTGCACGACATCCAGGTGATGTGTCATGATATTAGGTCCATAAGGGGCGGCTGCCGGGCTTCTTGTCTTCGTTACGGTCATGATGAATTTGTCAAATGTTTCGTGCCCCCTCAGCTACTGGCCTTGCAGCGGGCTATCTCCAAGGCCCTCGCTGGGATCCTTCAAGTCGCGGGCTGTGCGTTGGACGGCGCCATGTATGCAGGAAATGCATTTAAGCCAGGTACTTTGTCGAGGCACGCACCGGTGTTATTCACCTGCGCTTTTGTATACGTAATCTGAACCAAGCATGAGTCAAATTGATACATGTTCATTGTAAACTGTGTTCTATTGCGCCGTGGCGTGTTTGCCTTGCCTGCTGCTACCTGCAACGACACACGCAGCGAGCAGGGAACTTTATGGACACTAACAGGCGTTCTATCATTGTGATTTCGGCGTTGAATATGCAGGATACGTACAAGAGCAATGGTCTTTGCATCTGCGGGACCTCCTCCACACGATTAACATGACTTCGAAGGGCATTGAGCAAATCGTCAATGCAGAGATTCCTTCCATGGTCGCAAAGTTGCAGGTGATGCCACGGATGTGCTGGCCCATCGGCTTTCCGTCTTTAAACTCTGCAGTCTCATGTGCGTCGTGCGCGGCGTGCGTATTAATCAAAGCGCGTGTCCCTGACAGGGTAGGAACCGTTGTGCAAAGCCTTCAATAACCACCACGACTCTGGACATTGTTGCACAGAGCTGCTACTTTTGTAACTGCGCTTTTTGCGCTAGTAAAGGAAGCATATTTCATGTTTGTTTTGAGGGGGACGGTAATACTTTTAGTAGGTTCTGTGCTGTCTTTTTTGGCTGTAAAAGTCTGGAAAGGTTTCCAAGTACAGGAACACGAGAATGGGCATTTTGTATTACGGTGGAGATGCACTGCTCTGACCGTGTAAGGACTTTCGTGTGCAATAAATGCACATATTATATATAGCTTCCTCAGCGTAGTGCTGCACCGATTTCTCTGCGATCTTGAAGTAAGTGGCATGGTCTATTAGTGGCATGACCATTATAACTGTGTTCCGGGAAATGCTGAAGTGATATGCCTGTGCTCCCCGCTTTTCTTTCAATGGAAGTACCTCCATTCGCTTGCGTCGTATCTCATGAATCCTGACGAGAATTGCGCAGTGCCGTTCCGCTGACTTTGAAACCGTCCCTGAGCACTGACATGTTAACCGTTTGCGTGTTTTCTATGCCTG
Source organism: Tetraselmis chui (assembly GCA_026401115.1). Taxonomy (NCBI): domain Eukaryota; kingdom Viridiplantae; phylum Chlorophyta; class Chlorodendrophyceae; order Chlorodendrales; family Chlorodendraceae; genus Tetraselmis; species Tetraselmis chui. Next base: position 52,299 of record JAPMLY010000307.1, read on the forward strand.
CCACATACTAGTTGCGCAAAGTACCGTGTCTAGCATACGCTTCTGTATGGAAAGCGACAGGCATACGCTATGCCTGTCGCCATACGCTTTCATTTCTGCAGCGCGTTCGTCGTCGGCGTGCACCACCTAACCGTCGTCTTCGCCGAAATTGTGACGTCCCGGTATTTCAAAGGACATCTCACACGATGCCCGCGTGAGGTTCAAATGATCTAAATGTTGCGTGTGCATATCTGTTCTCTTCTACAAATTACCAAGTGAATAATTTTACTGATGCAAAATACTTTCCAGATTTCTCTAATATGACGGAAATCGCACACTCAGGGTGTAAACTCGCATTTTGCACCCGCCTGGGTTTCACTATTGAGTTGTCAAGCAGCTTCTGGCTGTTCGTCTCTCAGGAACTGGACTTTCTTTAATACGAAACACACACTCGGTTTTATCATAGCAATGGTTTATATCTTATAATTACTGCGATCATACGAGTTCCGCCACAAATTTCAAATGGCTAGTGCCGTGCAGCAGTGGCGTACACTGTGCATGCGTGTGTGTGTGTGTGTGTGTGTGTGTGTGTGTGTGTGTGTGTGTGTGTGTGTGTGTGTGTGTGTGTGTGTGTGTGTGCGTGTGTGTGTGTGTGTGTGTGTGTGTACGTGTGCGGGTGTGTGTGTGTGTGTGTGTGTGTGTGTGTGTGTGTGTGCGGGTGTGTGTGTGTGTGTGTGTGTGTGTGTGTGCGCGTGTGCTTGCCCCATTCTACTCTGACGCCTTAATTCTCGTTGCTGTATGTGACTGACTGTTCAGGCGGCCAGTTTGTTATACGTCGAGGACTTCCAGAGTTTAAACTGGGAAAGCAGATTCATGTCGGATGCACTGCAGACATTGATGCTGGACTGGGGCGATAGCGTTGATAAATCAGCCCAACAGGTATACTTACCGCCGCCGTTTTGAAAAATGCGCTCCTCCCACTGAGCTCCCACAACTTGTGCTGGTGCTGCTGATACGGTCATGATGATATGCACCGTCGTATGAGTCACGTACATCAGCGTGCTCAATCTTGTCAAGATAAGCTGACAGGCATGTTGGCTGACTGGCTATTTCGGAAGATTTCTAAGGCCGTTGGGACCGCGAGGGAGCGCATCGAGGATCCAGGTCTGGCGAATTCCGAACTCAAATCGATTCAGACATTAATTCAGGAGCTCTCCCTACAGATCGGTTCCGTAGTCCATGTTCGAAGGTATGAATGAGAGTACCTGAGCATATGTTATCCTGCTCTCTCTTCCAAGGCGCCGTCAGCAGGGTGGTGTATTCCGTCAGCGACATAGTGTGGCTTTGGCAGCCGCGATGCTGGAGAAAAGAGAGGGCTGTCTTTAATCCAGGGACGGTGGGTTATGGCCACAGGTCTCGATTGATGAAGGCAGGGCTTTGCGAGGGTCAACATTTTGGGCCAGACGCGCTGAATTCGCACATGACGCAAGCCATGGAAAACGTGTCCACCATCGCAGGTAGGTTTACCCCGTCTCTATTCGCGACTGCTTAGCAACTGCGACAGCTCAGAGTATCATTGACAATATGGCGTCACTTTTCCAGCATGTTCATTCTCTATGCTCCGGAGATAAATCGAGAGGTGCGAATAGCAGGGTCGCTGCTGCTTGCAGCAAAGCATTTTCCTTGTCGGTTAGTTCCGTGCTTCCGTTTGTGAAGCTGGTAGTCATTTATGAATGACGGCTGCGTGACACAATGGGGTATGGAACGATAAGCGGCGCAGCTAGCGAAAATAGTGTAAGCAATTGATTCGCAGCGCCTATGTAATTGCGAATTGATTTGTTTCCGGTGCTCTGGGATACTTTTAGCAATATGTTGCAGAAGATGTGACCGCAGAAATGGAACCTTCTGATGCCACTCTAAGATAGAAAAAAATAGACAACTGAGAAGAAAATGTATGTGGCTCGTCTTTCTGTGCTGTAGCACTTCTCAGATAAGTTTGTGCCAGTAGTTTGCTTACAAACAAAAATGGTTCCTGGTATGCGTTACAGTTTGTCTCGGGTATTCTTGTACTTTATTCCACCTCTTGTCTAGCATGTCATGTGATTACTTCTTGTGATTCTGATGTCGCTTACTCTATAACATACAGTCTGTTCTCTCTTTTATTTTTCCCTTTCGTTGCTAGCACACAAACACATTTAACAATAACAACATGAAAAACTTAAATTCGAAGGGGACAAACTACAAAATGCATGTATGGACGACTACTATCTGTGCTGATCAATGAGTGGCAGTTTACTATTCACTAGACGCCGACTTTCTGGCCTTGCATCGGCGGAGTTGGGATTTAGAGCTGATAGAACAATGGATGTTCCTCCCTCTCAGAAACATGCGCCGAATTATAAATATCAAATGAGAAACAACACCACATTCACTATTGTGCGAGACTTCCCCCCCCCCCCCCCCCCCCCCCCCCCCGGTCTGTGCACAATGTTATAGTTCCATTTGCCGCGTCTTGGTTTCCGGACTCTCTTGTCCCTCTTTCTCTCATATTTTCCCTGTCGTTTTGTCTGTGATGCTACCTGTAATCAATATTTACATGCTACAATCTTCACTATTTCTCGCACCTCTGCTGCTCTGCCTACCACTTAATCACCTCATGTACTTGGGGTTGTTCGGGCGCAATTTGCATAGGGAAAGCGAGGAAAATAGGCTCGAGGTACGGGTACTAATAGTGCTTTATTATATTTTCTACGGGTTTAAGTAACGTACCGTGTACTTCTAGCGATAGTGCCCTTGCATGGTGAACACACAATATGTCATCCTGTCTGTCTATCGCCAGGTACGAGGTAGCTATGAGTGCAAAGGATAGAAATCCATAATATTTCTTACAATAAGCCGCAGCCGAAACCACCAATCAAATAAAAGGAAAAAATAAGGAGGAACAGGAATTATGAAAAGTGAATAAATGTATCCGTGGGTTAATCGCTGCAGGCATATCTATTACAACCACAACGGCAGAGGATAATTAGTGTAGGTACCACCGGTCCGGTGCATGATTGTACGGTATGTTGAGAAACCCCGTGCTTCAGAGATATTTTATGTCGATAGTCAGATGCAGAATCGGAACGACGACGATAACGCGCTTCGGGTCAAGTGTTAGATATTTTTACTCCCGGGGGCGCTCTGTGTTCAGATTGTTCATGTTTGAAGTGTTTATTGTTGTGCCTCGGCATATTGGTACTGTTCTTTACTAATTACTGGTAATCATAGATAGAGGCAATCGTATACGGTGAAAAAAATGGCGAAGGCAGAAAGAGAGGGGAAGCGGAATGGCAATAAGGCCACGTCCACATGACACGCCAACCGGAAAGGCCTCTCACGGCGTAAACGGTATTGCGCCTTTCTTCAAATCGGTTTTTCATTGGATTTTTTTTTGTTATTGTGTAGAATAATTATTTTGTTTCTCAAAATAGATCGGAAATAAAGATCCCATGAGAGCTTTGGGAGCCCTACCGGCATCTTCCAACAGCTCTTCCAGCATACCCGTCGGGCACACAGTGTTAATTGTCAGTACTCGTATTAGGACCAACTAAGCGCAGTTATAACGGAAGTGGAAGCATGATTTGTGTATGTCAAGTCTGTGTTTACAAATGTTTCTAGTCGTTCTGTGAAGGCATATAACGCTGAGACATACGCGGAACTTCAACGCTCTCAGAAAGTAAAGAGCAGAGGTAAACGCAACGCAAGGTCTCACCTGCTTATAACTGCAATCTGCATCGAGCACTGGGTGTGGCGTTTTAATGGCTGTAGCAGTGAAACAGTGACACATTTAAAGCTATTTATGGTCCCCTGGCGAATGGGCGCTCTGATTTGTGTGTATTTATTGTCTTCATGTGCAGGGAGATGGGCAAATGCATTCCCAAACCTGACTTCGGTGTCATCTTCCTCTGCCCAAGCTTGGCAGGTCAGTTGCAGGCCCGTCAGAGCATCCCATGCTGCGTTGCCTGTAGCCCCATTTCTGCATTTCTACAATCCACAGTGCACACGGGCATGATGGGCAGTGACATTTTAGTACTCAAGTGGTGTCTTGCATGTCTGAATGGTCTTCAAGCGCTGGCGAAATTCGACTGCACTTTGTTTCCTGATCGGGGTGGTATTGACAGGGTCGGGTTAAAGCCACCCGCCCATTGTTCTACTCTCGGTTTCGGGCCATTGTTCGACAAGAGCTTAAAATGATTGCAAATTTGATGAGATACTTCTCTCCTTGCGAAAAGAATTATATCAATATTGTGCTTCGTTGAATGCGTTCTCCACACCCTGTGAGTGATATTTGCAGCACGTTGAAATGAAGCACTGCCAATCGTGACGCTGATGGCAAAAACAGGCATTGTCGCTTCGCGTGAGGCGGTGCTTGGCGTTGGAGGCTTTCAAATGGATTGGCTATATGAGCGACGTTGCCAGTGATACGTTGATAATGAGTGGAGGGCGTGCACAGGCGTTGAAGGTACTTGTCGCGGCTGTCTGCGGTACTGATGTTGACGTTCTATGTTGGCGGTCTTTGAATGGAAACTGACGATGTTCCTGTCATGAGTATATGAACACCTCGCCAGCGCCCCTGTCATGTAGCTAGATAGTACGCAATAATTACATCTGATCTGAATACACCTTGACGGCGTGGTTCTGATGATTGTATCATCTGCTGGATCAACGCGCAGATCGTAACGGCTTCTTCTGAGCATTTTTTCGGGCAGCTATTTCCCGCCGCAGGTTCGGGTCCACTCCTAAACAGCCGTCATGATTAAACTCGCGCGTATTTTCCATCAAAACCAGGCTCGAGACAGTTCCAATTGTGTGCCTGACTTTTGTGCTGTTGTCCATCGGAATGTACATTTGGAGGTCGAAACGCCCATGCTCGTTGGATCAGGGCGCCTTTGTTTACGCCATCAATGTGTATGTATCCACAGGGTCGGAGCTGTCCAGTATAAATGACCCCACGGCACCGTTATCTGGTAGTGATGAGGCGCAATACGAATCGAGGGCTGTTGTCAATGCTGTGAAGGCGGACTTTGTCGAGGCAGTGGCGCTCGTGGAGCGAAGAACACTGCAGGTGCTGAAACCAATGGCACCATAGTTACCACGTCAATTTGGCGTTGCAAGAAACCACGATCGCAAAGAACCAATTCCACTCACGTCTAGAACCTGCTCTTTCGCGCGTTCGTAAGTCAAACTAAACGCTACGTGTCCCTTACTCGCAGGTTTTGCTAACCTCTGTTGGTTTGCTCGAGATAACGGGTCAAGATCAGACGCCCCTGGCTCTGTATGTTACGCCGGCCTCTGTCGGTGCTAACCACACCGTGGCTGTGAAAAGAGTGCCACTGAATTTGAGGGTATCCCCCAATGCCCCTGCAGACTGAATTCGTAGAGGCGCCTCGTGTACATGTTTTAGCTACCACCGTTTCCGAATCAGCTTCCTGAAACCTCACTGTGCTTTTCAGCGTCATCAAGCAGCGGCTAATGGAGTGTCAGAGGACGAAGATATCCGCTCCAAGGCGATTCTCCTCGAGAGGACCGCCATAGCAAAGACTGTGTTCCTGGTTGTGGATCCAAAGCCATATGAGGTATGATCGGCGTGGATGCGCGAATTCTCGAGATTTGAATGCTTTAGCTTGCCGTTATGTATCTGTCGCCGTTCGATGACGGAGCATGTACCTGGACCTCTTGTGCTAAACTGCGGCAACGATTAGGGGATGGCGCCGACTCCGGAAGAGAAGTCGTTGGATGAGCACAACAAGAAAATCATTCAGGCCGTGAAAAAGGTGGCCGGGAAGGTATGGATTATTGACTCGCTGATATTATCTACTGTATGTCGTGCTCCGCGCAATCGGAAGCACTATGTACGAGAAGATATCTCCAGGAAACGGAAATAGCTGGGTTGTTAGACTGGGGTGATAGCTGGTGTCAGGATGAAATGACGAGTGAAGGCTACAAATCCATTGCGATATGTTTTTTGTGCTGCGCGTTTAGTCGCCTCATAACAGCGCTGATAAGGTTGGCGTTCTGCCACAGTTGCGATGGGAGGTGCGAAACGTGAAAGACATCGAGCGGCTTGCGGATGAAGGGGTTGACGAAGGTGGGCTGCTGGACACCTTTGATGTCATCCTCAAGCCGAGGCTTCCTGCGAGTTTGCCAGACCACTCAGAGGAGAGCCAGGGTGATCAGATTGCAGAAGCGCTAGCTCTTTCTGGGTATGAGGCACCTATGATGAAAGCTTGAAAAATTTGTACATTAATTTGTTTTCAAGCGCGCCATGTCTTTTTTGCGCTGGATGAGTTTCGTTTTGCACTTCAATGAGTTTCGTTCTGGGATGAGTTGGGTTTAATATGTCCTTTCAATTCTTAGCATTTGACGGATCTTGATGCTTCTGTTTGGGCGCAGGGTTCCTGTTCATGAAATTGCATTGGACACGATGCTTGCAGCGTCAGAGGATGAACATGCACAGCAGGTAGGCATGAAATGTGCTGTTCCGTCCGGCGTTGACTGAATGATGGGTGCGAGTTGATGTGATGCCGCGGGTCTTTGTTTTGGTGTGTTCTGAATCAAGGGCGCGACAAACACTACTCCTGCGAGCTACTGAATCACTCCAGTTGCTGTTGCGGTATAATGATTGCAAATAATCCAGCTTTTGGATCTGGCAATAGAAGGGCGCATTTCATTAGGTAACGGGCACAGCGGGGGCGACGCAGGAGTGCACATATCTGCGAAAGACATGGAGGAGATGGAGGCTGCGGGCTCTAGCCTCGATTCTGCGATTCGTAAGGCACACACGGTGAGAAACTTTCCTTGCGTGGTACACAGAGGCCGGCAGGTTGACTCACAGCTGTCATTGCGTGGCCTTGGGTCTGCGTCAGCAGGCATGGATGTGTCGATAATGGTAGTATCCACATTCTTGTATGCGTGTGGATCTTTCTGCACTTCAGGAGTTCCAGCAGAGAGCATCCTCGATAAGCGGCGTGGATATGATTCGGGCTACGAAATCCCTGGAGAATGAAGTGCACGACGCCTTGACCAGCGTCAGTCGAACATGGTCTGCTGCTCTGAAGGTTTGTTGGAATATCACGGGTGTCGCTTGTTGTATCTGCTTTCCTACCTCCTGGTATTCTATTGATTAAGAGTGCAAAAGACCGAGCGATTATTTAATTTTGTTTGCATGCAGCGATACGTCTATGTGCTCTTCGACGTGTGTGTGTGTGTGTGTGTGTGTGTGTGTGTGTGTGTGTGTGTGTGTGTGTGTGTGTGTGTGTGTGTGTGTGTGTGTGTGCGTGAATGTTTGTGTGTGTGTGTGTGTGTGTGTGTGTGTGTGTTTTGTGTGTGGCTGGCTGGCTGGCTAGCTGGTTTCAGCATTCCTGTGTATCTTTTGAAATTGTCCGTCTGCTGTCAGGGCGTGCAACAACTGGCGTACCCAGAGCCACCGTCTTTTGAAGATTGTTGGAAAACTTTCCACCCACTCGAGGCGTCTCAGTCCTCTGAACGAGCTCCCAGCTCTCAGCAAGAGCACACTGCTGGCATGGAGACTGCCTCGAACTTGCTTGCTCAAGCCGTCAAGCTGGCGCAGCCACCTCCGGCAAGTAACTCAGCAGGCAAGTTCGGCGACCATCAAAGCTGACACTGCTAGACACCCTTTACAAGATACGCATGTATGCGCAATATACCTTGTGGCAGGTCTTCCGATTATATATGCCATAGTGCGTGTATCGGACAAGCGCACTTCAATTTTTAGATTGGTTTTTTACTCCAGCAATTAGAGCTAGTCTGACTGAAGGCCCACAACCATGTTGCTGAGTTTGACGCTGAGATTATTATTTGCCCGATATGTCATCACCCTCTCTCATCGCAGGTCAGTACCGCTATGCGCCTAGCACAGCTAGTACCGAGAGTGAAGAGGGGGAGGAGGGTGTGACTCCAGTTCAACAGCAGGGCCGACGACGGACTTCTTTTTCCTCTGGTCTTCTTGAAGACGACTCTGATGAAACAGTAACCCAGTCATTCTCAGAGCTTTCGCGCGACTTTTAGATATTTGCAGCGTGTCAGCGCAGATTACTGTCCTCCAGCAGTGCCGACGATGCTGTCATTGTAGTGTCACGCCACCCCTGCAGCGTATTCATCTGTATTTTACCTATTTGACGTTTCGCAGCTGCGTCTCTTAGTCTTTGTCATTTTAGTCCTACTCGCGAGATGTACTTCAAGCAGACAATGAATTGTCTTTGTGTGCTGTAGAAAACCAGTAATATCAGCACAAATATGGTATGGTACCCTGCTACACTTCCAGTCGCTATCCTACGACATATGTGTTCAGCGGTCAAGTAGTTTTAAAAGCACTGTCGGGTAGGCCGCGACGCTGCGAGCTCGCACTATCACTTCTCCCGATTTCTGAAATCCCACCTGAATTCCGCCAACTAGAGTATTGACTCGGCACTACAGTATATTCGACCGATATCACGCCTTTAGAGACCGCCTGCGCTGACGGCGGCGCGGCTTTTCACAATATTACTACCCATATACCTGCCGTCGGCAGCGCGCCGTTATAAAGAATCCGGGTTTAGTGTCGCAGTCCTGAGCACATGCATTTCCTACTCTATGGGCGGTGGCAACGGTATTTTTGAGATAATACCGACTCTTAAATAAGAATGGTATTTATGCGATAATCTGCAGTATCTGCTGCAGCGTAGTTGCATTAAAGGTTATGATGATATAGTAGCTGCTTATTCATTGTCGCGCCGAATGTTGCCCCCTCGCGCTTTCGGAACCATCAGCGGGGATAAAATACAAACTGGGTTGTCACGGTGGATACTCCCGATAAACCTCGAGGCTCCAGCTTCCCGTCTGCAGGCTCAAACATAGCGTTCTTGAGCTCTGCCTGCCATGGCATAGTGTCCAATTGGCGTTGTTGCCTCTTTCGTAGTGCGGCATTATTCCGAAAAGCATCGATGTCCTCGCAATACGTTTGCTGGTTTTACATACCGGTACCGAACCAGCCTACTTTCGCTCGAAAATCTGCACTCGTGCCTGAATGTATTACCGTACAGGTACCTGTAATTTATGTGTGGACAGTACCCGTGTTTGGATAATGTGACCGCTTTAAATCGAGATGATATATGAATAAATCGCTGTTTGTCCGTACCGGTACAGGTACGGTATAGCATAATCGTGTCGTCCAGCAAAAGTGTTTTAGAAATTTACCCTAAGGCACGTTTTGCCAAAGATGTCAGATTGCTTACAATTTTGCCAAAAGACACCCACAGGCAGGGCCTTGGGGGTCGATTAGCGCAGGATTATAGGGATGGGTGGGTTCGCGCGAAGCCTAGATTGGCTGAGCGCGAAAGCAGAGAGTGCCTAGGCTCGTGGCTAGCTACGGCTTATGAGGCACGGGCTAGCTAGAGCTGACCGTTGGGGAAGTCGTTGGTCGTTGGCTGCGTCTAATTGCTCGGGCAAGGTGGTTGTCCTGCAGGTGAGACGCGCCGATATTAACGGTAACAGTAACCGCTAGAGTTACTGTCCCGTACACATGATATTGGATATGCAAACCTCTAGATTCAAATCAATCTGACCATTTACCCTAGGGCACGTTTTGCCAGTAACCTAAAGCCAAAGGCTTGCACAGCCAGAATTAGTGTTGCGGGGGGGACGGAGTGAGCCAGCCGAAGAACCGCCAAGCAGCAGGTGATGGGGTCATGGTGGGGTCAATATATTTGCCCTCGGTCACAGAGCTGTTCTTGGCCCAGCCACCCATAAATTTGATTACGGGGAGGGGCGCGCCGATGCAGCTGGCAGCGGACGCCGCGCCTTTCCGTAGGCTGTGCGACGTCCATTTAAAACCGGCGGGTGCGGACGCGTGGACTGTGAGGAGGGCGAGGGAGAGCCAGGCGGAGATGGTGGACGCGGCACCCCAATCGGCGGAGGGTTCTGCAGGTGAGAAACTCCAGAAAGCGAGCGGGGGTGGCTTGCTGTAGAATTTTTTGCAGAAGGTAGTTCTCTGTGTTGTGTAATAGTCGAGCAGGTCCGCCAGGACGGGGTTGGCGGAGATAGGGATAGCGATAACTTGTTTTTCGCTGGCGTCGCGGCGCTGGTCGCCTTTAGATTTCCGTATGAACAGGCAGATTTGCTGCGAAGGTCTGTCGACGGTTAGGTCGCCTGTTTGGCAACGGGCGCCAGTTTCGGCCCGGCAGAAAAAGGTGTAATTGACGCACACCGCGAGGCAAGCTCGAAAACGTTGCAGTTGGGAGAGCGCTGCGGGTGTCCACGGAAGGGTGAGGTGCAGCGTGTCGGCGGCCTGTAAGATGTTGAGGGCGACGGGCGCGGGTAGAGGAAGGCGCGTGGTGGCGGGGATGAGGCGGTGTTGCAGCATTTCGAGGCCACGCCGGGCGTCCGCCAGGAGGTCGCCCACCGCAATAGGTTGGCGCTGGTGGTCTCGAAAGAACTTGTTGACAGCAGAGAAGTAAGGTTGCAGGGAGCTTGCGGCGACCGTGCCGAGCAGGGCTAGCCACGCGGTGTAGCGGACCATGGTAGCGGGAGTGGCATGTAGGGGGTCTATATTTTCTTCTGTGCAAAAAATAAAAAATTGCCGCAGCGCGCTGTCGTAGCTGGAGTACGTCGAGGGCGCTAGGGAGTTGCTGAGTAGAGCAACCGCCGTAACCCCTAGCTTGTCGGTTCCTAGGAGGTCTTGGAAATTTTCAGCCAGATTGGCGGCCCAGGGCGCCGGTGCTGCTTCGAGGCGTAGGCCATAGCGGGGGGGTCCTGTACGCAGAGGCGGCACGCGTTGTACAGGGACGTTTAACTGTACCGGGCGAAGCGCCCGTCCGATCGCTCCGCGTCGGGTGTAGAGCCACGAAGGGGTTAGAGACGAAAGGCCACGATGCTCCACGCGGGAGGCCCGACCCCCTCGGGCTTGCCGCGCCTGCCGGGAAAGAATAGGTCGCGTGCCGCTGGGAAGTGTAGCGTGGCGGTGGCCAATTGAGCGAACGCGTGGTACCACGGTTTGTTGGGCCAAAAAGGGGCGATGACCGTGGCCGAGGCTTGTGCTTGGGCGAGCTTGGCGGCGAGGGCAGGGAGGGCCGACCAGGGAGGGTTGCAGTAGTTGTTTTCTTTGCGCCACGCGTTGTCGGATAGGCGGAGGCTGTCGACGTCCTCGCATAGTGGGTCGCGCCAGCGGGCGTTGAAGCGGGGGAGCTGCGCGTTGAGCATAGACGCGAAACGATCGATCGTGTGAGGCCCCCACAGGCGTTGCAGGTGGGTGAAAATACGGGGGTTGAGCTGCCAGTCCTCGTAGTCCAACTCGCGGCTTAGCTTGTCGGCCCATATGTTGGCCGCCGAGCGGATGTAGCGCGGCCGGATGTTGATGTCGTTGCTGTCGAGGAGGTACCACAGGCGACGGAGTTCGGCCATCATGGCGGGCGAGCGCGAGGTGAGCTTGGTGAGGGCGGCGACTACCGCCGTGTTGTCCTCGTGTAGGAGGACTTGCCGGCCTCGGAGTTGGGGTAGAAAAGATTCCACCGCGTGTCGCACCGCTCGAAGTTCCTTCCACGTAATGTGTTGATGGCGGTCGGTAGCGGCCCAAAAGCCCCGGGCTTGATAGTTGGAGTCCTCGTTTAGGACGGCACCCCAACCGTAGGCGCTCGAGTCGGCGTGGAGGTAGGCGGTCTCGATAGGCTTGTAGATGGACCGGCCGTTGTGTTGAGTGGGGACCGTGCGCCACCACTCGAGGTCTCGGCGTAATTGGTGGGTGAGGCGGACGCGTCCGCCCCACCCAACCCGTGTGGCTAACACGTCGTGGAGTTCGCGCAAAAAGAAGCGCGCGGGGGCGATTGCGAGGTAGAGGAACTGCGCTTTTCCGGCGAAAGCTGCAAGGTGGCGTGTAGGAAGCCATCGGGCGTTGGAAGCGGCTCGTCCGAGTAGGGAAGAGGGTTGTTGCGCGAGTTGGTGGAGTTTTGCGGGCGGGGCGCGAAACATGCCGTGTTGGAGGTCCACCGTTAATCCCAAATGGTCGCCCACTTGAGTCGGTGTCCAAACGCCTTTCTTGGGGTTGCGCTCGAGGCCGAGGGTGTCGAGGAGGGCTTGGACGCGCTGTCGTAGTAGGAGGGCGTCCGCGTAGGAGTCGGCAAGGAAAAGGAAGTCGTCCATGTAGGGGAGTAGTCGGGTCCCACGCCATCGCGCGTTTCGGAGGAAGCGCTTTGTAGGGCGGCGACTGTGGGGGGAAGTAGCCGCCGGCATCGGTTGCGGGGGGCGTCGTAGGTGGTTTGTGAACACCTGAGTGAGCTTGCAAAAGTAGTAAGCCGAACCCGACCAGCCCATGGGAAGGCATGCTAGGCGCCATAGCGTGCCGCGGTAGTTGACCGTGAAGAAGTCTCGGTCTTCCTCCCGGATGCCAAGGGTGTAGTACCCGTCGGCAAGGTCGAGGGAGACGAAGTAGTCGCCCGGACGCGAGAGGTGACGTAGGTGCTTGAGCGTCTCGCATGTCATGGTGAAGGTCGAGCAATAACGGTTGAGTTCTCGAAGGTCGATAATCAAACGCCATTGGTTGCACCCGGGTTTTGGAACTAAAAACATCCGGGAAACGTAGCGAGGGTTGTCCGCCCGTTCCCAAGCACCGCAAGCCTCGAAGCGGGGAAGCTCCGAGTTTAAAAACTCGAGTTGGGCCGGTGTTGCGTCGAGCATAGAGATGCCGTGGTTGAAGGGCTTGGGGCGTAGGCCTTGCTTGAACTTCACGCGGACGCCATGGCGGATCCAGTTTAGGACTTGGCCGCTCGCGCCGATGCGCTCCCACTCCCGCCATCTTCGACGCACGCGGTGGCGCATGTAGGAAGACGTCGGGGAGCAGGAATCGGCGCGGCGGGCCACACCGTCATTTCTTGGTTGAGGGTTTAGCCGGGTCGGTCGGCCTGGGTGGCGGGGTAGTGCGGGCTGCCGCTGCTGCTGCTGCTGCGGCTTTGCGTTTGTCGGCGGCGGCCTTGCGGGCTCGCGCGTCGGGGCCGGGAGGTTTGTCTGGTGTGAGTCTCGCGAAGGCAGCTCCGGCGGCGGCCTTGCTGGCGGCGTGTAGGCTGACTTCCAGCGTGCGGTCGACGAACGCTTGGCGAAGCGCATCCAATGTGCCGGAGACCGCGGTAGGGCGCGGTCGGCAGAAGCGCTCGTGGGCCAGCTCGGCAAAGACGCGGTCCGCATCCGTGCTCGTTTGTCCGCCCTTGGTGAGGCGGAGGAAGCCCAATCTAGTACGGGCGGCCTCCTCCGTCGCCATGTGGGTGCGATGACCCGCTCGGATGAGGGTAATCGCTGCCGCCTGCTCTGTCGGTAAAGGTGTGCCGTGCGACAGCGTGTCCAGAGCCTCGCCAATTGCCGCGTTGGCGCAGCTGTCGAAGAAGGCATAGCACCCGATGTGTAGGTACTCGTCGTAGGCTGCCTGGGTGCGTTTGTCGCTTAGAGCGCGGGCGGTGTCGTCCGTGAGTGTCCACAGACGTGGCTCTTCGACGTCGCGAGGGGGACGTTCGAGGCCGGCTGGGATGACTTCGCCGTAGTAGGTGAAGTCGACGAAATCGGCCGCGGAGGGGTCGGGTTCGTCGTCGAGCAGGTCGATAGGTGGCTCGGGGGTCTCCTTACCACCCTCCGTCGCTGTGGTCGCGTCGGTGGGAATGGACTGCTGTTGATCAGTAGTAGCAGGTGTGGCTGTCGTCTGCCGAAGCTGGGCGAGTAAGGCAGCGTTAGCCGCCAAAAACTGCTCAGTAATCCGTTGCTCCGATGCCAAAACTGCCGTACGAATCTGTTCGGCTGTGCGTTGTTCGAGTGTAGTAGCGTGAGGGTCGGCCGCTGCGGCGGACGTAGACTGCTCAGGCTGCATAATGGGGAACTGCGTAGCTGAACGAGGGGAAGTGTCGCGTGACGCTCGAGTGCGCATGGGACGAAAAGGTAAAACTGACACCATGCTCGACTACTAGAGTCGAGACTGCATTCGCGCGAAGCCTAGATTGGCTGAGCGCGAAAGCAGAGAGTGCCTAGGCTCGTGGCTAGCTACGGCTTATGAGACACGGGCTAGCTAGAGCTTACCGTTGGGGAAGTCGTTGGTCGTTGGCTGCGTCTAACTGCTCGGGCAAGGTGGTTGTCCTGCAGGTGAGACGCGCCGATATTAACGGTAACAGTAACCGCTAGAGTTACTGTCCCGTACACATGATATTGGATATGCAAACCTCTAGATTCAAATCAATCTGACCATAACTACGAATAATAATAACTTACAAGAATGGTGAGAAGCCATCAAAACAGAAATGACGAAAGCAAAAATGGGTATGAACATACCTTGCTAGAAGACAGTTGGAAAAGGAGCAAGTATACGAAGAGCATATATGTCTAGGCGTCACAATAGACCTCACCCCCGGCCGCTTGAAGCGAGATGACATGGTGTATTTGGGAATCCCGTACCCGGGCCCCGCGTTTCATGTACAATTGCCGTAACAAAAGCGTCAACACAGGTGCCCGGGCATGTGCCCCAACTTTCCGATGGTAAACATGCTAAGCAGCAGCTTCGCCGTAATAGCACGAAGGTGAGAGAGATGGTGCTTTCCGCGAATGAGCATTTAACTTAGTTCCCTTGCTTGAGGTTGCTATGCGCGCCCGCCCGTCAAAAAATGTAATTGATGCTTTTTACGACAAGTACCCATATGTGGCGAGTACAGTCATGCAACAATGTATTGTTGGACATTGTACATTTGCTCGATCTAACTTGATCCGTACTTTTCCATCGGAAGGACGTGCAACGTGGATACGTCGCTAATGCGATTCAGCTAAAGGGTAATGATGCGTACTGAAGTACAAGAACGCACATGTAAACCAGCTAGCTAGATGACGAGCTCGTATGATTTCCCGAAACAGACAAGCCGCGTCGCTAGTGTATTTAGACGGTTACCAGAACCCTAGCACTTGGTACGAGGACCAAGCGAGAGCAGGTTCAAGCTAGCTAGGTTGGAGTTGATTCGCCTAGTACGACATACAAGCCGCGTCGTTAGACTGTTCAGACCGTTTCGAGAACCCTAGCACATGGTACGAGGACCAAGCGAGAGCAGGTGCAAGCTAGCTATGCGGGAGTTATTTAAGCCTATTGCTTTAGAGTTTATTAAGAGGTCACATAATTTTTTTACAATTCCTTTGTTAAATTACATTTTATTGATATTCACTAAACTGTCATACACCTTTCCAATCTATCTGTCCATTTGCACATCCACATGCAGTAGCAGCATCAAGCAAGAACATATTTGTGTCTACACTTAGCTCTCATAAGGCTACCTATCACACTAGTTTCGGAGCGTTTTAGACTTACGCACGCTTTCGCTATTGTTTGACTCGTTCGACGCTGATTGATTGATTCGACATGGCTTATGTTGGACAAGGTGATTACGGTGTGGTCGCACTTCCTTTCAAAGGCTCCAAAGCAAGTTACATTAAACTCGTGTTACCACGCGAGCCCCGTTCCGGTAAGAGTTGGTTTCCCGCCGCTTCGATTTTGCCTAACCAAGAGGCAGTTGACGCAGCCGTTCGCAAGTTATTCGAGGAAACTGGCCATACCTTGACCGTCAACGATTTGACGTTGTTGAGTAACAATCCCGTTCAAGTTCCGTTACACGATGGCACCCACCAGCTCGTTTGCGTTTTTGCGGCATCGGTTTCCGATTCGTGAGTGCTAGTCTGGGAATTCCGGCTACATTTAGTCAAGCCGTGATTTCTAAGGAGCTTTTTCCCCACGACGACACTTAGTTTCCAAGGCACCTCTTTTCTTTACCCGTTTTACGGCTGCCGACTCCGGTCATGTGTGGATGCTCATGACGGGCCTCATTAATCAGTTATGTGGACAAACGCCTAATGATTTACGGATGGGAGTTTCGGCCCCGACAAGTAACTTCGTCAGTCTAGAAGTGACACTGACTAAGACGCAACGCAAGGCTGCAATTAACGCCCCCTACATGTATGGATAAGACAACGTAAGCTAGAGGACTAGTTGGAGATGCAGCCTCAACGTTTCGTCATGCTCGGCATTAGCGCAGAATCGTACAACGCCGTCGTGTGGGTTACGTCACAATTTTCTGGACCCCTTAAAAATTGGTGGTTCAACCGTAAGCGGAAGGCTTCGATCCCATACACTTTTGACTCTTTGATGGAAGAAATTCGCAAGACGGCGCTATTGCCTAACATTGGGGATGACGCGATAAACGGCATGCTAGGACTTACGCAAGGATCCCTAACTTACGCCAAGTACACTCAGTTGATAAACGACTTTTTACCGAGGTCTCGACAGCCTCTTACGGGCGATCTTCAGAGCATTCGTTTCATCAATGGCATGGCAAATTTCAAGCTTCACATTCAAGCTAAATCCCATCGTTATAAGCAGAAGGGTTAGAGGATGCCGCTCGTGGAGTTATAGAATTTCTTAAACGACCGTGTGATTGATTCGCCACATATGGGCCGTGCAAGAAGCGCACATACCCCATAATGCGACAACCCAAGACGTAGCCGACCCTCTACGATACGTTCTTTTGCGAGTCTAGAGGTCGAGGGCAGTAAGGGACTTCATCGAGGCTAAGGATTTGGGCTTGGTCGAGGTCGTGGTCGTGGAGGCAATCGTGGAGGCTGTGGCCGATATTTTTCAAACACTTGCCGAATTAATTTCAACGCGCCAGCACATGAGTTTGGACTCCTCGTGAGCGTGAACGGCACCAGGAGGAGGGACTTCGCTTCAACTGCCACAACAAGGGACATCGTGTCTTCCAATGCCCCGAGCTGAAGGGCAAAGAGCCGGTCGACATGCCCGGCAAGCAGAAGTGATGGTGGCATGGCTGCTCTTCGGACGAACATGAGCGGCTCCGTACATCTATTTGTCGTCATGAGACCGTCTTAGCGATACAAGTGCAAGCTTGCATTTCGACACCTCCATCGACTTCAGCCAGCTTCAAGTAAGTAAATGGTCGTCGTCGTCAGAGCAAGTAGAGAAACAATCGTACACCTACAATAACAACTAGGCGTTCAATTAATTGAAAAGTGGTTGCCTATTTTTTCGACCCTCTGCACGCACAATTTTACTTGACTTTGGAAGGTTGTGCTGACGAGGAAGGTCTTAGCTCGCACGGTGACTTACCTCACTGCTCGCCGATTGATTTAGTCATGGAGAGAGATCTTAGTGGAGAGCGTGTGTTCTTCAATCCACCGTGGGAGTTAGCGGAACATATGGCATAACATTTGGAAAGTTATAGACGTACAACTCCTTCGACTACGATGGTTGTGTTTGTTCTTCTTTTGTGGGCGAAGTTCAACACCATCACTCGTCACTAGAAAAAATGTACCAAGAATTTCGTGCTCGGACACATTGTTTACTCGCCAGGCGATTACTGACCCGACTCAAGAGGAGGTTTGTGCGCTTGCTCGATGGCATGTACAACTATGGTTGATCGACGCTTATTGTGAATTTTACCATTCAGCCCCGACTGCACTTCATGACCCACCTAACTTCGTACATATACCACAAGACGAGCATGAGTGTCAGGAGGGTCGGTGCGGAGGGTGAGAAGGGAGGTGAGACTTGTGATGGTGGATGAGTGTGGTGTGCCCGTGCGGCTCGTGACGATGGGAAGGATGTCGACTTCGGTACCTTGAATGTGTTGGCGGATGGCAGTGGCGAGGGGGCGTATTTGGCGCGAATCATTTGAGCGGTGTGGGAGAGGTTGTGGTCTGTGCAGTACTTCCATTTCCCTATCTGAATCTTTTTAATCGAGGAGTATCGGCGGCGACCGTTTGTGTGACCGACGTATCGAGGTTCGAGGAATCGGATAAAGTCGGGTTTGTGTGCCGGGGGTCGTAGCGCGGGGGGCAGAATCTCAGTGTGGAGGATGGCAGGACATGAGGTTAAAGAGTCGGGCGAGAGGCCTTCGTCGGCAGCAACAAGGCGGGTGGGCATGTGGGTGTGTTAGCACTAGCATCCCGCTGCCTAGTGCTTATGTACAAGGTAGCTATTTGTCATCCTAGTACTTAGTGCCATGGTATCAGCGGTACTCTATTCCCTATTAGTGGCGGTCGGCCGGCCATGCCGGTGCCTTCGCCGGCCGCCATCTCACTCCTCTCACTTCTCTAGTCACCACAGCCGGCCCCCTTGTGGGCCCGGAACACCTCCGTGTAACTATCCGTTCCCGATTCCGACAGGTTATGGGCCCTCCATCAAGTTACACTAGAGAAGAGCGTGTGTAAAGCGCTCGACGCCACGCTAGTCCTACCTACTCCAACGTAAAAAAGAGTAGAGCGTGTGTAAAGCGCTCGGCGCCACGCTAGTAATTCATCGTCCGACCGACACCACGCTTTGCCTTCGAGCTAGTTGTCCGCGACTAACCTACCATCTCCCACGCAAAAAGGAGAAGGGCGTGTGTAAAGCGCCCGGCGCCATGCTCGCCCCGCTATTGAACCATGCAAACACAGTTAGTGTGGAAGATAACTCACGCAAACGTAGTTATAGTCATAGTTCCGCACACGGGACAGTTACAGCGACAACTAGCCTACAAGCGTTGTGTCGGGACAACAGAAGTGGGAGAGCTTTAGCCTGGCGACAGCTTTGTACCGAGTCAAACAGTTTATCGGTATGTCCGATCTAGAGTAGCTTACAGTAGCTATCTGCAACTAATACGTATACGGTATTACTTACAACACTCCCCCTGAAGGTAGCTACGGGATGAAGCGTTGCATTGGGTCTTGTCCTTCAAGGATCGCATTTCGGTGTCTTGCCAGTGCTGGTCCTGGGAGGGGTTTGGTGAGCATGTTAGCCACCATCTCGTCAGTGGGGAGGTACCTCAACTTGATGGTTCCCTGCTCCACGTGGTCTTTGAGGAAGTGCCACTTCAGACCGATGTGCTTGGTCTTCTCGCTGACCAAGGCATTCGGGGAGTATGCAAGGGCGCTTTGGTTGTCCTCCCAGATGGTGGTGGTTTCGGTGATGGGGGAGTTGAAGATTTCCCCCATGAGTTGTCGGAGGTGGAGTCCCTCCTTGGTGGCGTCAGCCGCAGAGTAGTACTCGGCTTCACACATGGATTGAGCCACACAAGTCTGTTGTTTGGACTTGTAACTGATTGGCCCGCGTCCGAGGGTGAAGAGATAGCCGGAGCGAGACTTGCGGGTGCTGCTGTCGTTGGCCCAGTCAGCGTCGGCAAAGCCTGTGAGTTGGAGGCTGTGGTCCAGCCCCCCCCAACGTCAGGCGCATGTCGATGGTGCCATGAAGGTAGCGGAGGACCTTTTTCAGAGCCTGCAAGTGTGCCTCGGTGGGTGAGGCTTGGGCGGAGCCGAGGATGCTCAATGCCGTGGAGACATCGGGGCGTGTGCAGACGGCTGCCTACTGGAGGCTGCCCAAGAGGCTAGGGTAGACGTCCTTGGCCACCCCGGTGAGAGAGGGCGAGTTCATGTGCGCGAGGCCGGCGAGAAAGCCCGGGTCCATCGGAAGGGACGACGGCTTAGAGTCGGACATGCCGTACTTGGCGAGTATGTCGCGCAGGTACTTGGATTGGTCCAGCGAGATGGTGCGCGTGGAGCGATCGCGGGTAATGTGCATGCCGAGGAGTTGGGAGAGGTCGCCTAGGTCCTTGATCTTGAACCGTGCTCCGAGTTGGGCTTTGAACGATGCGAGCCAAGTGGCATCATTGCAGGCCGCGGGAATGTCATCGACGT
The DNA here is from genome assembly GCA_026401115.1 of Tetraselmis chui. Lineage (NCBI taxonomy): Eukaryota > Viridiplantae > Chlorophyta > Chlorodendrophyceae > Chlorodendrales > Chlorodendraceae > Tetraselmis > Tetraselmis chui. The sequence continues at coordinate 72,006 of JAPMLY010000307.1, forward strand.
ACATGGCGATCATGGCGAAAACGTGGCCGGTGCGGTAGATGTATATGCACGGGTCGGAGACGCATTGTTGCCATCCATGGTCGACGAGCCATGCACGAAGTAGCATGTTGAACTCGCGGGGGGACTGTTTAAGGCCGTAGAGGCAGCGCTTGAGGTGACAAATCTTGGACGTGCCATCGTTGAAGCCGAGGGGCTGGCGGATGTACACATCCTCCCGGATGGGAGCGTAGAGAAACGCTGTGTCGATGTCAAGCTGGCAGAGTTCAAGGTCGCGGGCGGCTGCGATGGTTAGTAAGAGACGCAGGCTGGCCATGCAGATGACTGGGGAGAAGGTCTCTGTGTTGTCTCGTCCAGCGCGTTGGCTGCACCCCTTGGCGACGAACCGCGCTTTGAAGCGGGAGACGTCGCCGGCTGTATCCGACTTGACTTTGAAGATCCACATGTTGTTAACGACCATGCGGCTTGGGGGGAGGTCCACAAGGCCCCACGTGCCGTTGCTGATGAGGTAGGAATACTCATGTTGCATAGCTGCTTGCCACTGGGGGGCTTGGGCGTTGTCCAGCGCAGCCCGGTAGGATTTTGGTTCCACACACTCCCGGGCGGAGAGGAGGGCGACGGCAGTAGGGGACGTGCCGGCAGGTGTGTGCGGGGGACCCGTGATAAGGTCGGGGACGTGAGGGTGCTCAAATATGTCCTCTTGAGCTTTGCCTTGTTCAGGATCACAACACGCCGTCACGAGGGTCGGGGGGTAGTCGGACAAGTGGGCAACCATATTCCCGTATCGCATAGGGTGTGAGCGGAGCCGAGTATGGCGAGGGGCTGCCGGGGGGGGGTAGGGGTGTGGGTAATGTGAGGTCAATGGGGTGGGATAGGGGTGAGGCTGCGGGTACGTCTGCCGAAGAGTCGGTGATGACCGAGTCGACGGAGGGTTGTGTGTCGAAGCCTAGGGTGTCTTCCTGAAAGACAACATGAACGGAAGTGGTGATGCGACGCGTTTTCGGGTTGTAGACACGATACCCGGGTGCGTCAGGGGGATAGCCCACCATGACGCCGCGAAACGCTTTTTCACTGAGTTTCCGACGTTGTTTGTCGGGGACCTTGGCGAAAACGGCGCAGCCGAAGACGCGGAACTTGGAGGCGTCGGGCACCGACGACGTAAGGAGTGTGAGGGGGACGCCACCATTGGGTCCGACCGAGCGACTGTACGTGCGGTTGCGAAGGTACACAACAGTGCTGACAGCGCACGACCACATGGAGTTGGGAACGGCCATGTTGTGGAGCATCGCCGATGCATTGTCCCGGATAGTGCGCCAAGGACGTTCGGCTTTGCCGAGAATGTGGTGGGCGTATGGGGCAGAGAACTGGACCCCGACGCCGAGGTGTGCGCACATCCGGCGAGTGACAGTCTATCGGTATCACCTAGCCTATAGCCTACCGATGCTCTCGATCGGATATGGTTTTTTAAGACCGACCCGCGAAAATTCGGCCCGTGCGTACTTTAATTAGTACAGTTATTGTTTTTTCCCGAGGCAACGCCGTGTGGAAGGTGGGGGTTCTTTTCGGGCCGTGACACGCCTACATACAATGATCGGACTCACCGGGTATCGAACCCGCGACCTTCTGCGTATTAGGCATGCGCTTTACCGGCGCACCGAAAAAGCATAGTTGACATATGTGGCCACATACCACATATGTTCCAATCTACGATTGCCGCAACGCTCACCTAACTTAGCGAAGAGCTTAACTTTCCCACGGCAAAAGGGGGGAGTCAACACGAGCGCCCGTCAATGCTTTTGCGCGCCTACACGCTCCTAACGGCCTTGTTGGCTTTGCTTCTTCCTCGCTGATCGCTCTCACGCGTGGGCTAATTCGCCCGGGGACAGTTTTCCAGCTACATGTCAGACTAGTACACTACGCAGTACATGTGAAACCGCTTCTTATCGGCAACTCGCCGGTAGCGGCACGTTCCAGTGAGCGCATGCCGCTACACCTACCCGGCCTGAGACACACGCTACAAGCACTACACCTTCGATCAAGATGGCACCTTCCTCGACGGAGTCGACGCAAGCTAGGACGACGTCAAGGCCTCGGCTACCTTGAGGGGGGGTGCTAGCACTAGCATCCCGTTGCCTAGTGCTTATGTACAAGGTAGCTATTTGTCATCCTAGTACTTAGTGCTATGGTATCAGCGGTACTATATTCCCTATTAGTGGCGGTCGCCCGGCCCTACCGGTGCCTTCGCCGGCCGCCATCTCATTCCTCTCACTTCTCTAGTCACCACAGCCGGCCCCCTTGTGGGGCCGGCACGACCTCCGTGTAACTATCCGTTCCCGATTCCGACAGGCTGGGGTGAGGGTGATGACAGTCAAGAGGGGTGTGGATGGGTGTGGGGGATGTGAATGATGTGATGGGTTTGTTACCGAAGTCTGCTGTGATGGTCTCCCATCTTCCCCCGTTGTGGCGGCTTAATTACATTATATTGTTAATCACTAAACATTAAGGCATCTTTCCAATTTCTATCTCCATATGCACTTTCACATGCAGTAGCAACAAGAAGCAAGAACATGTTTGTGTCTGTAGTTAGCTCTCACAAGGCTACATGTCACACTTGTTTCGGAGCGTTTTAGATTTACAGAGTCAACGAGTTTCCAATCATCAATCGAACATCTAGTGGTTACATGTCTACGATTGTCTCTCTTCTTGCTCTAACGACGACGACCAACTACTTACTTAGATGGGGTCACGCATCTGAAGTCGAGGGAGGTGTCGAAGTAGGGATCTGCACCTCTATTGCTAACAATGTTTCAGGACCACAAGTAGATGTAGCCATCCGCTCCAAGTCGTCCGAAGAGCGGCCATGCCACCAACACTTTTGTTTGCCGGGCATGTCGACTTCTTCTTTACCTTTAGCTCCGGGCATTCGTAAACACGGTGTCCCTTCTTGTGGCACTTGAAGCAAAGTCTATCCTCTTAGTGTCGTTTACGCTCCAAAGGAGTCAAAGCTCCATCGACGGCGGTGACATTAATTCGGTCAATGTTTGGAGAAAATCGGCCACGGCCTCCGCGATTGCCTCCACGACCACGCCCTCGACCAAACCCAGATCCTTCACCTCGATGAAGCCGGTTAGTGCCCTCGATCTCTTGGCTCTCAAGAGAAGGGTCCTTAGAAAGTCAACTATCTCATTGGTTGCTGGATGGAGTCGATGCACTTCTCGCACGGGCCAAATGAAGTGAGTCGGTCACGAGGTCATTTTGGAGACTATGTAACTCTACCAAGGGCATGTTGTAGCCCTTGTGCTCAGAATGATGGGACTTAGCCTCAGTCTAAAGCTGAATATTTGCCATGCCATTGATGAAGCAAAGCATTGAAGATCGTCCGTAAGAGGCTATCAAGATCTCTTTATAAGTCGTTGAACAACTGAGTGTAGCTGGCGAAACGGAGGCAGCCTTGCGTAAGTCCAAGCATGGCATCAATTGCGTCATCCGTAATATTAGGCAGCAAGGACGTCTTGCAATTTTCTGTCACCAAGGAGTCGAACGTGTCTAGAATAGAAGCTTGTTGTTTCCGGTTAAGCCACAAGCTGTTCAAAGGTCCGGAAAACTGAGACGTAACCCATACGACGACGTCATATGTTTCTACATTAATCCCGAGCATAACTAAACGTTGAGGCTTCATCTCCAACCAGTCCTCCAACTTGCGTCTTGTCTTGACTGGTCGGGGGCGTTAATTGCAGCCTTACGCTGCGCCTCAATTAGTGTTACTTCCCAGCCAACGAAGTTAGTTGTAGGGGCTGGAACTCCCATACGTACATCAATAGGCGTCGCTCTACACAACTGATTAATGTAGCCTTTGATTAACACCCACGCATGACCAGAGTCGGCAACCAAAAAACGGATGAAGAAAAAGAGATGCCTTGGTAACGAAGCATCATCGTGGGCAAGAACATGCTTGGAAATCACAGCGCCTCGAAAAGCTTCCCACTGAGCAACATAACTAAAGTGTACTGTTTTGAACTTAGGTTGTGTCTCCTTCAATATCCAAGTCTTTGAAGGCGTAAGAGTAAGTCCATCAATATCGATAGTAGACGGAACGACGTAAGTACCATCATAATGAATGGTAGAATGCGCATTCGCGGCTTGTTCGACCTTAGTTGGAGTCCGTAAATTAGTATTTACGTAACGAACTGGGACGGATGCCGCAAAATCGTAAACGACCTCGTGCTTGCCAGCACGTAACGGCACTGCTCGAACATGATTGCTACTCAACAACGTCAAATCGTCGACGGTTAAGGTAAGGCCAGTTTCCTCACTCAACTCGTACGGCCACGTCGACATGCTCGTCGTTAGACAAAGTCGAAGCGGCAGGAAACCAAGTTTTACCGGAACGAGGTTCACAATGTAACACGTTTTTAATATCTGAGGCTTTGGAACCTCCGATAGGCAGTCGACCACACCGTATTTACGAGGTCCAAAAGAAGCCATGTCGAATCAATCAATCAGCGTCGAACGTGTAAAGCAACAACGAAAACGTGCGTAGATCCAAGACGTTCCGAAACCAATGTGACATGTAGCCTTTATGTTGTGCCCCCGTTACTATTTTCGTCTAACCAACACGGCGATTGTTGAAAGAGCGTGCCCCACAGGTGCGGGAGCGATAACCCCGGCAGTGCACAAGCCCGGGAGTGCTCGAATTCAACCCCCGTAGTTGTCGGCGCATTCCATCTTGGGCGCCAAAGCATTGCCTAGGATTTCAGGAGATTTGTCAATAAATTCGACGCATGATTACGTTTTTTACTTGCAAAGTTGTGAAATATTGTCCGGACTTTTGTGGAGAAGTGTAGTAAAACACTTGAATCGCTCGCCAATGCGTTTCGGGACATTGACCCGGCTGCATAGTTAGGGAGTTAAAATCACTTCTTTTTACTTTCAACTTTGACCTGCACGCACGGAGGCACGGGGGCGTGCTCAAAGCCGAAATCCACATGAGAGGTAACGCCCCATCTGTGCGTGAAGCAAAGAAGTTCATTGACACACAGTACATGCGCAAAGCCAAGCAGAAACGCGAAAATAGGCTCCACAAAATAGGCGCCTTGAGAGTCATCGTCCAGCATATACCTCAAGTCGTGGGTGTCCTTCAACGTCCTCTTCACCCAATAGTTATACTCTTAATCAAAGCCAGATGTAAGAAAAGGTTTTCACACTGCAGAGTCTGCGTTCAATATGGACATCACAAACCGAGGCATAAGTCCTATTGTCCCTCGGCTCTGAAATAGTTTACGATTTGTGCGAATGGGAGGGCCCCGAAAAGGCAGCACTCGCCCTTGTGCAACGACATGTTGTCCGCAAATACCATTACCTCCCTTGTTAGCCCATCAAGCGTTGCAAATTAGAAAAGCAGTGAGGCTCGAGCATGCAGTCATGACGACCCCAGTAAAGCAAAGGCGTAGCGCCGATTAACCCGTCGCGCCAGGGCGGCGGGTTGGAGCGACTTTCGATCCACATTTGCCGAAGTGCTTCATGAAGACAACGTCTGAGAGTGCTTCGTCGCTATACAACAACGGCAGAAATGTTTAGACTAGTATGACCGGATTTACAAAATGCTCAATGCCTACTCCCCCGGGAGCACCAACTACTATGGAGATGAATTTCGAAAGCACGGTTAGCTTTTCACGAGGTGAGAATGAGGGCATCGGTACTGAGAAACCCAATTCGCCGCGATCAGCATTCCCCACGACTTGTTCGCTATCTTCGCAACGCTCACTCGAAAGCGCCAGATATTGAGTTCAGTCTTGGAAAGGTGATATCGTTGGAGAGCTAAGAGCAGAGGGAGATGTTTTGGTCGGACGGCAAGCCGAAGCCACGGCACATCGTATTTAAAAGGAACATGGAGCTCACGAAGTGAGACGACTTACCGTATGCGAGTTCGATGCCCAAACGGTAGGATTAACGCGGGCGAGGCGTAACATGAGACTTTTGCACACGACGTGGGGATGCAGAATGCGCACCAAATCGACGGTGCCCGAGTTTGGAGGATACGAGTTTAAAATAGACGTCGAGCCTCGGGGTCAAAAGCAGTAGGAGCTGCTGGGCACTTTTCAGATCCTCAGACAATGCAGTGTCAGCAGCACTACAAGCAAGCATTACATACGCACGAGTGGTGCGCAGGCAGGAGTCGTGTTGCTCGAAAATAAGGAAGCACTGCTCATTAAATTTCAGTGATGAAACGCTGCACGTTCAAGAGGACGGCAGACAATCCGTCCCAGCGTACGGACTCTAGTCGATGCCTAATTCTTGCACAGTCATGGCATGAGCTTAAGCTGTGGAGAGAGGGGGTGGGGTAGGGGGAGCCTAGCTGCGGGCGGGATAGGAAAGACGGTGAGCAAGAAACAAGCCAACGGTGAGGTCGCGTGGGGGATCTTCTAGTTTTGGACGACAATTGGGCGGCCAGGGCAGGAGGGACACCATCGTGGCGGGTCGCCAAGCCGGCCGGGCATGCAAATGATGGCAATGCCCGCACCGCACTCGCACTTGCGCATGCTGATGTCAACAGCCTTGTGAGGCCTGTCAGGACAGTCAGGGCACCACCTAGCGTCCTTGGCTGCGGTGCCCGGCATTCCCATGGTGGGCTTGGTGATGCCACAGTTGCAAAGTTTGGCGTTGATGGCATTCTCCGGCTTCTCCGGGCAAAGGCTGCACCAAATTGCGTCAATCTTGACGTTCATGCCGTCGCTGTCCTCCGAGGGTAGGCCATACATGGGTCTAGTTCTGCCACACGCGCATTTTTTGCTGACCACGTCAACCGCCTCATCCGGGCGTTCCGGGCAGCGCGCGCACCAGCGCGCCTCTCTGCGCACCCACCCAGCGAGCCCAAACGTGGGCTGGCTTCGCCCGCACTCGCAGAGCTTGTTGACCACATTGACGGCGTCGTCGGGGATGTGTGGGCACTGAGCACACCACCTCGCGTCCTTGGGGGATTCGCCTCGCAGGCCGAGGCTGGGTAAACTGCGTCCACAGTCGCAGCGCTGGGGGAGGCACACCACATCACAGCACAGCGGCAGAAAAATGAGTAAGTTCTACAATCTGCACGCAACGCAAGTAATACCTTACTTCGGCGTGTGTGTTTGTATGTGTGATTGTGTGCGTGCGTGTGTGTGAGTGTGAGTGAGTGAGTGTGTGTGTGTGTGTGTGTGTGTGTGTGTGTATTTGTGTGATTGTGTGTGTGAGTGCGTGTGTGTGTGTGTGTGTGTGTGTCTTTGTGTGTGCGGATGCGTGTGTGTGTGTGTGTGTGCTTTGTGCGTGTGTGTGGGTATGTGTTTGTCTGTGTGTGCGAGCGCGCATTTACATATCTTCAGAGCGCAGGTGTGTATCTGTGCAGCACGTGCAGATGGTAGTGTGTGTACGCGTGTTTACTAAACTCTTTGTGAATGCGCGAGTCGGTAATTCCGTATGCGTCTATCGACGTTGGTCTGCATGTGGTGGGCAGTGCTCCTACGAGAAGAGTGCGAGGTGATGTCGCTTAGTCGGTGCAATGGAATTGTTAGGGAGAGTAGCATAACTATAACTAGCGTTGGCGCAAAATGTACGACCGAAAACATACCCGTACACGTATTAAAAAGGAGACTCGTGTATTTTGAGAATCTCTGTTTCATGTTCTTGACGCTCTTAACCTCTGAGTACTTGAGCTCGGGGTTTTGGTTTATTCTCAGCAAAAACATTACGCGTGTCCTGGGATTTGTAGCTAAGGATTAGGGCATGTGCGTCTCAGGAACCCCACCGTGCCGGTCTTAAATTTGCTGTGAATTATGTCACGACAATTGTAACAATGCATTTAATTCAAATACCGGTGACAAATATATTTAGCAAGCAAACTCTATAATTTCAGTGTTAAATTTCAGCCGTGAAAACGGCACCGGGACTGAATGGGTTACAGGGTTTGAATACCCTAAACCAAACCCTTCATCACATCTTAATTTATCATCACTGATATGTCGATATTTAATCCAGTGTAGTATGTCGCTGCGGGTACCTGTCCTCCCTGTCAGGAGAAGCTTCGAATCCATTTTATGAAATATCTTGAATGAGTAATAATGGCTTCTTTGCCTCCTTTTTCCAACCCTTTGCCTGAGGATTCATCCCCTGCTTTCTTTATAATAAATATTTTTATATGACTAATGCTATACCAAAGCCAGAGGAGATACATATATTTTGTAAAAAAGAGCATGTATCTTTTCATACAGTAGAAACCGTGAAGGGTGAGAAATTTAAATTTCCACGGTTGTAAAAATAATTATGTAAGGACCCTGATGACAATAAAAATCCTGACAAGAAAAATCAGTGGAGACCAACAGGTGAAAGAGAATGAAAAAACCCTGGTGGAGCAGGAAGGCCTGCCACAGCATCAGCGCTGCCCTCCTGCAAAGCATACATCAAAGATAGGAGCCCAATACGAGCCCAATTGAGGCGGTTGTGAAAGTGGACAGCAGCAGGACCACGTGCATAGCGAAAACTTAACAACCCGCTACCGCCGGAGACCGACATTACATTTGCCATACAGGAAACTATAATTGACTATTTCAGTATCATAAGTTGAATAATTTTGTATAAAAGGCAGGAACTAGCGCTGAACCCTTCAGAACAAACACGAGAAAAACCGCCGAACACGACTAACCATGAAAATCCGAACGGTTTATTACAAGTGAAAACTATAATCCACCAGCAAATAAGTGAAAGGGACAGAAGAGAGGCATGGAAGGCCAATACGAACAGAAAAGACAAAGAAACTAGAAGCGACATCGCTACCCGTAACGTGCCCATACGAAGATCTTTCTGACGGCATTGCAAGGAGCTCGTTTCCATAGTGCTTGTTGTTCTCTTTTACAAGAAAGGCAGTGAAAACCACCAGGCAAAACGGAGCAAAGAGGGAGAAACCCCACAGGCCCAAGCCCGAGGAACAGGAAGGCAAGCCACAGCATCAGCACTGCCCTCCTGCAGTATCCTTCTTATAGTGCTAATCCTAATTATAGTGCTTCTTGTCAATGAACAATCTCATTGCAAGAAGCTCGGACGGGGAAACGGATAGGAGAGTAAATGAAACTCCGTTCGGTCGTAGTAAAACGTTGCGACTATCGCTATCTGTAAGTAAGCAGTTCGAGATAAGTGCTATAATAAGGAGTCATCGCTGTGGATAAGATTAAAATATAAATTCCGATGATATCGAAGTCGCGATATATATTTAAAGACCAAATCCCTCTTTTTTTCTTTTTGATTGGTGGCCTCCACTGCTTTTCTTGTAAGACATTTTTACCACTTACAGACCAAATTCTTTTTATTTTTCTGTCTTATTCGTGATTTCCCCTCCCTCTGCGTGTCTCTGGTCTGTCTATATTTATTAATCACCGCCTTCGCAATCACATGTTTGAATATACGTTTGATTACAAAGTAAACACATGTAGGAAGGACCGCGAAGGAAGATCTAAAATATTTATCGGGTTTATCGTTGGGGATCTAAAGTTTATAATGGCTTGCCATCAACATAGCCTTCCTCCATATATCGCCAGGCTTTTTCCCACCCCCTGCGCGCGTCATCATGTCCGAATTAACAGATACCTTAGCTAGGCCGCAAGGGCGATGCCCGCAATTGGGCTTGAGAAAGGTTGCCACATGCTTAAATTGCAATAGTAGCACTTGATTTGCATGTGCGATGGGATTGAGCTGAGACATGCTTGAAACAGAGCAAATCGAGCGGGAATCAGACGACATGTACCTGCTACTATCTGGTTGTATGCAGTACGGTTGCTTTCTGTGGCCCTACGGGTACTCTTTCCCTCTCTCCATTCACTCGCTCATTTTCCTCATAAGTAATAGGCGCGAATTCATTCCTTTATACAATCAATTTCCAAGGCAACGAGGTTAAAATTATATGACACCAATCTAAGATTGAAGTACCCGCAACTGTCAAAATTCCTTTCATGCCACCACCGTCACGCCAAGGGCGCGGATCGGCCAGGCATACCACTGTCACAGCTTCAAACAGTGAGTCAACTGACCTAGAACGGTGGCAAATAACCTAACTGAATGACCTGGCTATATAGTAGAGAAAGCAGCCTGAACTTGTTCGGTTCCAATTGCCCAAATCATCGCTGGTGGTACACACGCGTCTCGCCGAATGCGATTGTGCAGGTACCGTCACGCCAAAACCTGGGCCAGCCATCCCACGCTTTTCTATCGTTGAAAATACACCCACTGGATTTTCTAGCATGTCTATCTTGGATACACTTGCGGAGTTTATTGTGGGCTTCTGGGGAGGTGTGCTTTATTGTGGTGGTGCGGTGGTGCTTTCAATGCGGCGAGTTTTTTCTTTCTTTTCTCTCAAATGAGGTCAGCCTGACCGTCATCCGACCATGTGCCCACTCTCTTACACCGCTTTTTTGCCCAACGCCACACAACTGTTGCATGAGCGGGCTGAAATCAACGGTGGCTCTTGCTACGGTGGCTTGGTGGTCGGCAATGGCAACCATTCGCGATGTTATCGAGTCCAATCTTCTGATCGCCCTCGAGTTCGGCTGTGACTCTGTGTGGTCTCACTATCACCTAGTGCAAAATCCTGGAGCTTACCTAAAGCCATGAACTTTAGGGGGTAGTTTGGGTATGTGAGCATGCCACCTCGATACTTCAAAATTTGCAGAGATGTGGTCAAAATAAGTAGATTCCAAAGAAAGTCACTGTGCGTTTTGCCCGAAGTGCTACATACGCGGGTTTAGAGACGGACTGTCATTCGCAGACGAGTCAATGAAGCGAAACTGTTCCGTGCGGCCGGACTTGTGTCTACTGAGACAGGTAAGGCAACCACAAGCAGCCCCACGGGTAAAATAACAAGAGGAGTATCAGGGGGAGCGAATGGTTTCCGGACTAGCCGGCCAGCGTGCGAGGTGCATAATATGAGACGCAGAGCATGAGAGAGTATAAGCAATGCGGACGAACACCCCGTAGCATTAAAAATACAAACACTGAAGCAAATGGCAGAGTAAAGTTTATGTCTACATCTTAAATTTATGTCTACAGCCTGCACTAGTGCGAGCATCGGGAATAGCGTATGCAAGTTCTCGTGTCACAGTGAGCGTTGGGCAGCATGGGCGCCCCCCCCCCCCCCCCCCCCCCCCCCCCCCCCCCCCCCCACCCGGCGGATGCCGCACACTCGAATCGCCCCATCCCGAGCCACTAGCCCAAGCGATTTAAGCGACTGACTTATTTCTTTAGTTGAATGTCGCAAGTGATGGAAAATGGTAGCTGGTGGTCAGACATAGGGGCCTTCGAACAACACAAGTTGTTGAAATGCAGCGGCAAATCGAGCATATTTTATCGGTGGCAGAAAAGCGGTTGTGCCGTAACGAAAAACGCCCTGTCTTCAAGCACGCTCGGTTGCTTGAAAACCTACGTGCATGCCCTTTTGCACCATACCAGCACCTCTTAATGGTCCTTTGCAAAGAGCTGAGGGCATTCAGGATACCCTCAAGCCAATCCGCCAGGTTTTGCGCGACGCTCTGCGGCATGAAAGAATTTTTAACGGTACTTTGAAAGCTTTCGCACCACTACAGTGACAGCTGCAGCGCAGCGAGTGACCCTCCGCACCTACCTTACCGTCCCTCCATACCGGCATGTCACATAGATTGTGTCAATTGACTCAGTGGCCCAATGCTGAAAAACGCTGTGTCACTTGTCTTGTTTTTTGTGGTTTTAGGGTTTTATAAATCCTAAAACCCTAAGCCCTAAAACCCGCCAGCAACTCCTTCCCTGGCTTCGATTGTCATATTTTCCGCATTTATTGCATTAACGAGTGGATTCCTTTGCTTGTAATCAAACGGGAAAATATGCACAGGTGGGGTGCACGATGGGTTGTACAGCAGTGGCGAGCTGCATCGTGAGTGGAATGAGCACCAACAGAGAATTAGGGCACACCGCACCTTGTGCGCCACATTGACAGCGGTCAGCGGCTTTGAGGGGCACTTGGCGCACCAGCGCGCCTCCCGGCGCCCCTCCCCCACCAGCCCCAGGCTGGGCCAGCTCAGCCCGCACTCGCACCGCTTCTTCGCCAGGTCCACGGCGTCGGCGGGCTTGGAAGGGCAGCGGGCGCACCACCTGGCCAGCTTCCGGGACTCGCCTGCCAGTCCAAAGGTGGGCTGCCTGCGCCCGCACTCGCAGCACTGCGGCACAGCCATGCAACAGCATCAGCGCCAGTCAGTCCCACCCACGAACGAGTCACGAGGCTCAGACAACATCAACTACGGCACCCACATTCGACTCCCTTTCTCCTGCTCTGAAAGCCACAAACACACACACACACACACACACACACACACACACACACACACACACACACACACACACACACACACACACACACACACACACACACACACACACAATACACACACAATAGCACACGCACATATGCATACACAAACACACATACATGCACACACTTACATTAACACTAGCACACACACATGCACACACACAAACACACACACACACGCACGTACATACACAGACATACACAAAAACACTTTGACACACATTCACCCACCCACCCATCCACTCATACACACATATACACCCACACACACATATGCACACACACAATTATCCCAACCACACCAACACACACACACACACACACACACACACACACACACACACACACACACACATTCACACACAATTATCCCAACCACACCAACACACACACACATATCCATACACATAAACACTAAGACACACATTCACCCACCCATCGATCCACTCAAACACACATGAACCCACCCACACACAAACACACACACACACACACACACACACACACACACACACACACACACACACACACACACTGTGCGCATGCACACCAGAAACCCCCTTTCGCTAGCACTGTATATAGACAACTTGAAAATGTCTACGCTGATGATTGACACTGATGTATGTTCAACGACAAGGAGGCATGATGGTTAACCCTCTGCCACGGACAGTCACCTTGCTCACGACATGCACTGCTTCGATTGGCTTGGTGGGGCAGTGGTTGCACCAGCGCGCATCCTTGGCGGCCGTCCCACGCAGCCCCATACTGCGCAGCCCTCTCCCACACTCGCACTTTTTCCCGTCCACCTCCACCGCAATGTCCGGGAGGTCCGGGCAGGCGGCGCACCACAGGGCCTGCTGCGACATGCTACCCGGTAGACCGTACCGAGGCTGCGTCTTTCCACACTCGCAGCGCCGCTTGAGCACGTTGACGGCCTCTTTCGGACGGGCGGGACACTTTTGGCACCAGCGCGCGTCACGGCTCCGGTCGCCGCGCATGCCGTAGCACGGGATGCTCTTCCCACACTCGCACCGCTTGCTTACCACGTTCACCGCGTTCTCCGCCTTGTCTGGGCAGCGCGCGCACCACTTGGCGTCCTTGGGCGCCTCACCCGCGAGGCCCAGGCTAGGTTTGGTGCGCCCACAGCGGCACCGCTTACGCACCACATCCACCGCGTCCTCGGGCTTGCTGGGGCAGTAGGCACACCATCGCGCGTTGCGCGCCAGCTCCCCTTCCATCCCAAACCTGGGCCGCACCCGGCCGCACTCGCAGGTCTTCAAGCACTTTTCGCCCTTGGGCACATTGGGCGGCGGCCTCCTCCGTTTGCGTTGGTTGCTTTCTATGTCGCTCTCCGTCATCGTCATCATTTGCTGCTGCGCGTCGCTGCTGCCGCCCCGCGCTTCCGGGGAAGGCTCATTGCGGGAGCGTTCTCCGTCATCATCCTAACAGTTCAGAAAAAATATCCTACTCAGAACATGGAGCTGCCCAAACCCTAAATCATAGCCCTAACCCTAAACTCGTGTGCCCTGCTGCCTCCTTACCATCTGGAAACGACCAAACGTTGTTGGGAGTTTGAATAAACGTACGTTAAAAGTTGCAACTTCTTTTTCTTTAACGAGTAAACTTCCCTCCTTCATAAAAATGACGCCTTCTTGCCGCTCATCAGTGAACCATGGGGATCAAGGCGCGCGCGGCGCGCCGGATAATACTTAGGCATCAATTTTTTTCGATCCTAAGCCAAACAAGGTCTTTAGGGTTTGATTATTTGTGCCAAAGGACCTATGTCAAACTCTCCCATCCTATCTTGAGTATCTTAATTATCTTAGTATCCATTTGTCTGTTCGTATTTTGGTTTGTTTCTTTACTTCTTACGTATTTACTTATTTACCTGTTCATTTGTTCACTTGTTCATTTTTTATTTTTTTGTTGTTCATTCGATTGCGTGTTTGTCTGTCCTTCCGCGCATCAGTTACGATTTACCTATGAAGTGTCAAAAACGACATCATGATTCGAAAAACGACAGATGTGGATGAGGAAGCATCGAAGCCCCGGGTTTCGGATCCGTTGATCTCGTGACCTGGGGGTAGCGTGAGGGGTTAGGGCTACAGGTAAGTGCGGGGTGGTTAGGGTTTCCCGCCCTGCGTGTCTCCTACCTGTACACAGTTTAAGGCCGGTTCTTTGGCGAACTTAGCCACCATCCGTCAAAGATGAGATGTTGAGCCTCAGAAACTTTTTATTATTCGGATTTTAGGGTTTATCATCCCGATCATATACTGCGCAGTTGTACAAGTACAGATACAAAAGACAAATATAACACCAAATAAATACAAGATAGGAGATGTCCCCGTACGGGTACTACATGTGCAGCATCAGATAAGCCATACTCAGCAGTTCATTACTACAGTACAGGCACTAGTTTTTTTTTATTTAAACGTACGTCGCTTTGGGTTTGTTGTTCCCAACTTACCAACAACCTGCTCCGACTGCCTTTGTTGTAGGGGGTCCTCCTTCCACCCGCGGCCATCCCAGAGGCAGCAGCAGACTGCTCGGGCCTGCGAGCAGCCGCGGCGAGGGCGGACAGGTACTGCTGGTGGCTGCGTCCCGCGGCGGGCGATATGGGCCGACCCTCCTCCAACGATGAGTACGAACGGCTCCTCTTGCCCCCCACAACCTGGTCCCTCTCCCTCTGCGCCGCCTTCAGAGCGCTGCAATCGAGGATGTCATGCCCCGGGGCGCCACAGTAGGTGCAGAGGGGCGGGTGAGGGCCGTACATCCCGGCACGCCCAGCGCTCATGGACGCGTCGTCGGTGCCCATTGACGCCGCGGCGTAGAGGAGGTGGTAGGGGGCTATGCCGGCCCTGATTCCAGGCAGCCCCGGAAACAGACCGCCCCTGCGTATCCACGACAGAGTTGTCGTCAGCTGCAGGGGTCGCTCACTGAGCCGACTCCATGATACACGTGTCAGTGATCCAGACGACCGAATTTCAGCCCCACAACTGATGCAATTCAAAGAATGGCAAAGAAAGGAAAAAATCGGCGGCGAATGTCGATTTAGAGGAGCTGAAATATCGCTTCATCTAAAAATGTATATTAATGGGGGGATTCTCAAGGGCATTTTTTGTTTGTCGTGTATATGTTGGTTCGCCTTACTTGGCGTCCATCACAATCTAACCCCATGGAGGGAGATATTGCCGCGAGTGGTTTAATATCACTCGCAGTTTAATGCTGATGCCAGTTCAATGTGGCAAGGATACGCAATTGTATTGCCGAAAAATACCAAAAATATGTATAAGTGAAGCGTATGCGTACGTCCAAAATAGCAAGAGAGGAAGGCTTCAGCGGCAAGCCTTTTTCGAAACAAATTGCCTTGTAATTGACCTTAAGAAATGCAGCAAAAACTGCGCAAGCACCATTAGAAACACTCAGCAGAGCTGAGCTAAGTATTTGTCGGGTTCACTTACACAACATGAGCAGCAAAGCCCGAAACTTGCTAGCCCTACGGTCCGCCACAAGCTAATTCATAAACGCTATTCAAAGGCCGACGGTTTTTTGTCGCTCTGCAATGGATTAAGAGTGGCATACCTGAATCTGGGGGGACCTCGGTTGTAAATTGTTTTAATTGTGGGTTTAAACTTTTGCGGGTATCATATTTGCGTTCATAATTGTTTGAGGGGGGCAGGAAGTGTTATTATTTTTCTCTAACCTGCCGTTTTCAGCACTCCCATGTAACACAATGGCCGCGCAATAGCACACTTGGAAACCATTGCTCGCGTGAAAACAGCATCGATGCCGTGCGTGATATCACATTTGTACACACTGTTTTTAGACGCAACAGTGTGACCTTTCTTGCGTCTAGGTCCAATTAACCTCTTAATTGTTTATTTGTTTAAGTGACGTGTCACAAAGTGAAGGCTTTTTTTAATATTTCATTACCATATCTCGCAATATTTCTGGTACATTTCAGCCAACACAATGAGTAACGGTGGTTGAATTGGACATGCAAACAAAGGCGCAAGCCAAATGCAGCCACCACTTAACCATACTTCATTTATTTGCCACAGGTTTGCAAATTATCTAATCACGACATCCTAACTTTTACAAAACAGTCATGGGAGGGGCGGGGGCAGAAATGCACTGTAAATCTGCGGCGTCCCGGCCCAGCAAAACACGCAGAATGTTGAGGCAACATTTGTCTGACAATCCCCTACTCCGAACCTTTCAAGAGGTAAATTGGCGTAGACGAACTGTTAAGTTTTGCTCGCGGTATTTCGAACCGCGAAAATAATGCGATTCCTATCTCGATTTTCCCTCCACAAAGAAAAAACTTCGAGTTGTACGCCGAGAATACTCATCGTAAATCCCGCTGATAAGGCCCCACCGATAAAGTACAATAAACATGCAAATTGGAGGGAGGACTTAGTTAGGAAGAGTAACGACAGGGTCACGAGGCACAATTAGGTCATGGGCACGGCAATTGGCAGGACTACACAGTACACACATCGACCAAAGAGAAGGCGTGAAATCAAGAAAAAAAAACTCGATGCGGGGGAGGAAAAATAGCATTAACATTACTCATTAGGTCATCAACCAGCACAATCAGGACGGTGTTCGCGTAAGCGACGTGCACGGCGAGAGGCAATTTCGACGCCATGAGACCAACACGTTGCCCACATGCATCCCCCGCGCGAGGCGATTGACCCCTTTTGGTCCTTCACCATATCATTTCTTTCAATATATAGCATTAAACATCCGCATTTGCTACTTAATTGTCCCGGCCCGTTGGTATGAGTAGAACTTAAATACGCCTATCATCTAACATGAAAACGTTCAGCGTTGTACTCGATAATGTGAATAAATTTATCAGTGGTCTTAAACCAGAGAAGTTTCTGATGCTTCATGAACTCGTAATTAATGGCGAGGCTGATAATATATCTCGCGACGGTAGTACGGGGCAGACTGGCACGGTGATGATAATTTTTTTTACTAATCGTGTGAGTGCGTAAGGAAAGGCAGGGTAACCCAGCAGCAGGAAAGAAGGGAAAAGGGGCGGGGCAAATAAGGCAAATAAGGCCGCGAATGCGATAGTTCAGATATCATCAAATTCATCACGCGAATGAGAGTTTGGGTACCGGTACCCGGTAGGATTAATTAAAGGATATACTCATAAAGTTTGCTTACCTGTACAAAAGATGTCGCAGAGCTTTCTGGAATCTTCAAGGTGCAGGTCGCTAAAGGCATTGAGGGGTCGGTAGAGATATCGGCGCATATACGCAGACTAATAACAATTATTCATCGCTTGGCCCACTATCATTATTGCCGTTTTCTTGCTTTGCAATAGAAACCCTCCAACGCAGCCAAGGATGGTCTATTGTATTTTTGTATAAACATATCGTATACCTCTTAGCTATGGAATTACTGGTAACGATATATTTATTTTAGAGAAAGGATAGGGAACAACCAGCAAGGAAGGAGGAAAAAGAAAAACTGCCATGGAGTCGCTAATCCTTGCTGCCAGAAAAACGCAATGCAGGCGCATCAGGCCAAACATGACCAATAGTACTCTAAGAAATCATCCACCTGCACCATAGCGCAATACTTACAAATATGAGCTTTTCGCTGATCCTAAGGACAGCAATCTATGTCATTTAATCCCCGCACAATTACTGACCCACGATGTTTCATTATTTGAACTACTAGAGAAGTTTTAGACCTGCTCTCTCTCTCTCTCTCTCTCTCTCTCTCTCTCTCTCTCTCTCTCTCTCTCTCTCTCTCTCTCTCTCTCTCTCTTTCGCTCTCTCTCTCCTTCTCGTCGGCTAATGAACGTTAGAGAACAGCGACACGGGAGAAGAATCGACTCAGAGGACGACCGATAACATGAAATGCAGTATTAATTTGACTTTTTATTATACGCAAATACTCGCTGATTCGCCTTGTTTTAAGGCGCTGAACGACACTATTCCTTCTGAAATGTACATCGTGCATGTGAACGAGTATCCTTCTCAGTTGGATGTATGTACCTATCCCTGCTGACTGGCATGGCATGCCAATTAAAATGAATCCACACAATACTCGCCATCATCACGCACCTTTTCAAACTAGGATGTAAATCTTGGATCCGAGGAAAAACAATGGAACAATATTGAAACAAGTAACTCGGGAATGGAGGCTTTTTAATAGGAATATCAGGCAACTCAACACAATCCACGACAGGGATCAGAGGTCGAAAAGTAGAAGCTCTATAATGGCGCGATATTACTATGTTACAAAGCACGTGAAGATTTTTTCCTTCCCTTTTCTTGATTCTCTTGCGTATTGTTTGTAATCAAAACTACATACAGCCAATAAAAGACATACGCTTGGAATTAATGCAGCGACGAATTTCTAACTAAATCAGTACCTGTAGGGGTTCCTGTCTAAATAAGTACGGATAATCATTTATAATATAGCGGCAGCAGCTTATTTCCATAAAATTAAGCCACGTTGAGTGCATGGACGATGGAATACGCTCGAATATTCGAAAGCGGATATTGGTACGGGTACTTGCTTTATTCAGTGCTTTTTCAGCTCTGCTATCAAGGAGACGGTTTCATTTCGTTCCCATTTAAAATTGGTAAAACAAAATAAAGGATAGAGATACCCTGTACGGTAATGACCAGGCGCTATTAGATATTTTGGATGCATGCACATGAAGCAAAATACATCATCAATCACATTATTTTAAATTAACTGTTTTGATATTAATTCCCGGCTTCTGTGAAAATCGTGACGACGGGTCGCAATAACGGTATATCACGTCGTCGGAGTGGCCAACAGTACTTACCTGTGAAGAGTTGCAGGGCTGGCTCCTGTACCGCCAGCGGCGAAACCTGGGTAGCTCGCCGCCGGATGGCGCCTTGCTTCTGAGTGAGGCGCTAACCGGTCACCTTCTGTGCCTCCTGCTCTTGCTCCGGTTTTTGTAGACGCCCAGCGGCTGGGTGGGAACGTCACTGCAGTTGGGGAGAGGTCTTGTAGCGAAGAGTCGGCTACGTTGTGATGAAGCGAAGTGGCTGCCTGCCGGGTCGTGGGCTGCGCCCCCGCCGCTCGCCGTTGTTCACTCGTGTCATCCTCCCTGTCAGAATTGCCTCGCCCAGGACGTAGCGGACCCACGGCACCTCTTCTCATATCTGTAATGAAATATGCCTGTAAGACCCGGGAAAATGGGGAACGGGGATGTTGCTACTGACCGCGGAGCGATGTTGAAATAAGTGAACTGAGCTTGTTTGGCGTAGCGATGCACAGGTTCATTTGCTGTCCACATGGTACAGGTACAGTACATGTACGAGTACGGACTCATTTGGCTACTTTATTATTATTCCTCGCTCGCATAATATCGTCGATCGTTACGGTCGTCGGAAAAATCTGTTCACAATAATGATGCTGGAGCACATGTGATGGAGCCTGTCAAAGCTGATCCTGCTGTACTTATTTCAATAGATTATGGCGCGTTTTACTTACAGAACATGTGTAGGGATTTACAAAGGGTTGCGATTTTAAATTCGTCCATCCACTGAAATTCCAAAAATACACATCGCTACCCGCCCCGGTACAGGTAATCTCGTTTGTTCTATGCGCAGCAAATGACGCCATACATACACCCCTCTGATGAACCACAGTGGCGGAGTTGATTCTGGTATCCGTACTGCCACCATGGTTGTGATGCCACTAGCGAAAACGATATCTGTCCGCCTCGCTCAGTAGTGATGCTTTGTAGGAGGGCATCAGTGCTGATGCAGTTGCATGCACGACTGCGCCACGCGGGCTAGTGATATTAACCTCTATGCTTCTTTACCGTGGGACACGCTTTGCCAAATATGTCAGAATACTTATAATTTGGCCAGAAGACCGCTACATGCATGGCATGGGGCGAAGATTAGCACGTATTATACAGGGTTTGGGCGGGTGGGTTCGCGCGAAGCCTAGATTGACTGAGGACAAAAGTAGAGAGTGTCCAGCTCTTGGCTAGTTATGGCTTATGAGGCTAGGGCTAGCTAGAATTAACCGTTGGAAAGGTGATTAGGTGGCTGGTTGCGCCATACTGCCATTATAAATTAGTTGTCGTGGCGGTACGACGCGCCGTTACTAACGGTATTATTCACCGCGGGGGCTATTGTCCCATACACATGGGAGTTAAGTTTGCAAACCTCTAGATTTTGAACAATTTGACGATTTACCCTCGGGCACATTTTGCCATTAACCTAAAGCCACATGCTTGCACAAGCTAGGGTAGATGGCATGAAGAAACGCCAAGATGCTAGAGATGAGGCCATTGTTGGGTCAATGTACTTTCCCTCGGTCACGGAGTTGTTCTTGACCTAACCACCCATGAACTTGACGACGAGAAGGTGCGCCCCGATGCAGCTAGCGGCGGAAGCCGCTCCTTTACGGAGGTTGTGCGATGTCCACTTGAAGTCGGCCGGAGGAGTGGCGCCGAGGGCATTGCATGTTGTTTTCAGCTAGGCGGAGAGGGTCGCTACCGGTTGCCACTTAGCGGAGGATTCTAAAGGTGGGAAGCTCCATTTAGCAGCACGGGGGGGGGGGGGCATGTGTAGTAGTTGGCACAGAAAGCGGTACGCTTGCGGAGGTAGTAGTCCATGAGGTCGGCCAACATGGAGTTGGCCGCGATTGGGATGGACAAGACGAGTTGATTTTCCGAGTTGTCCCGGCGCTGGTTTCTTTCGGATTTGCGCACGAAGAGACAAATCCGATTAGAGGGGCGATCCACGGCCAAGTCGTCGGTGAGAAAGCCTACTCATGTTTCGGCACGGCAAAAAAAAATTAATTGACGCAAGCCGCGAGCGACGCCCGCAAAGTTCGATCGCCGGTTGTGTCTCGGGATTCCACTTCAGGGTAATATGCATTGTAGCGGATGCTTGTAGAATGTCGAGGGCAATGGGGATTGAAAGTGGTAGCCGGACGTCCGCGGTGGTGAAGCGTTGATAGTACATCTCGAGGCCGCGCCTTGCGTCCGCTAGTAGCTCGCTGAAAGCGATAGGGGGCAGTTGGTCGTCCCTAAAGCACTTGTTGACCGCGAAGAATTACGGCTGGAGGGACCCTCATGCGACGGTGCCAAGCATGCCTAGCCAGGCGGGGTAGCGACCCAGTGTAGCGAGCGTGGCGTATAAGGGATTCTCCTTCATTGGCGCAGGAAATGAAGAGTTGGCGTAGTGTACTTTCGTAGTTGGCGTAGGTGCATTGGGCGAAGCAGCGGTTGAGAAGGCAGACAACGACGGTGCCGAGTTGGTCGGTGCCGAGGAAGTATTGGAGCCCATAGGTCAATAGAGGCCACTCATGGGGCGGTGCCGACCTCTAGGTCTATGCGGTGGCGTTGTGGGCTTGTGCGTACGCGAAGGGAGGGGGGGGGCAGTTAATCCGCGAAAGCCCGCATGGGTTGTGGTGCATAGAGACTTGCCTATAGCTCCACGGCTGGTGTGTAGCCATGCCGGTGTGGAATTCAAAAAGTCACGATGCTCTACCCGGGTTGTCCGACCCCGCCGCGTGTCCATAACATGCCGGGGAAGTACAAATCGCGCGAAGGGCGGAAGTGTAAAGTATTGGTGGCGAGGCTATGCAAATGTTGGTACCACAATATGTTTGGGTAATAGGGGCGACCACGGCAGTCATTGCGCCGGCTTGGCTGAGCTTGGCTGCCAGATCGGGTGGCGCAGCCCATGAAGGGTTGTAGTAATTGTTTTCGCGTAGCCATGCATCGTCTCGGAGGTGTAGACAGCCGACGGCTTTGTACTTGGGGTCTCTCCGTACATCGCGGCAGCTGCAAGTTGAACATAGACGCAAAGCGGTCGATAGTGTGTGCCCCCCATAGCCTCTGATGCTGAAAAAATATTCGAGGTTTGAGTTGCTAGTCGCCTATGTCGAGTTGGAGCTCAAGGGTGTCCGCCCATATGTGTGTTGCTGAACGGATGTAGCGAGGGTGGATACGGATGTCGTTGGTGTCGAGGAGACACCATAGGCTCCGAAGTTCGGTCGCCATAGATGGTGAGAGGGTGGTTAACTTGGAGAGGGTAGCGACGACAGCCGTGTTGTCCTCGTGTCGAAGAACGTTGCGGCCTCGGAGCTGTGGGAGGAACGACTCGGTTGCGTGGCGTACTCAGCGCAACTCTTTCCATGTGATATATTGCAGGCGGTCCGATGGATAATAGATACCGCGCGCCTGGAAATTCGGGTTGCCGTTTAAGACGCCCCCCCACCCATAGTCGCTGGAGTCCGCGCGTAGGTAGGCCGTCTCGATGGGCTTGTAGATGGAGCGGCCGTTGTGGTGGTTGGGGACGGATAGCCACCACTCGAGGACTCGTCGTACTTTATGTGTGGGTCGAACTCGCCCCAACCATTGCCTGTAGTCACAACGTTGTGTAGTTCTCGCAGAAAAAAAACGGGTGGGCGCGATAGCGAGGTAGAGGAACTGAGCCATTCCCGCGAATGCAACTAGTTGGCGCGCGGATAGCAATCGTGCGTTCGCGGCTGCTCAGCCGAGCAAAGAATATACGTGTTAGGCGAGGGTGAACAACTTGTCCGGTGGTCCTCGAAATTCCCCTTTTGCTAAGCTGACGGTGAGGCCGAGGGGGTCGCCAACATGGGTGGTAGTCAAGGCACCTTTCTTGGGGTTGCGTAGCATGCCTAGGCATGTGAGTAGCGCGTCGATCCTAGTTCGGAGGAGCACGGCCGCCGGGTGGAAGTCTGCTAGGAAAAAAAAGTCGTCCATGTAGGGTAAGAGGTGGGTGCCGCGTCATCGTGTGTTACGAAGGAAGGTGCCCGCCGGCGGCGCAGCGGCGGTGGCCCCGGAGAAATACCACGGGCATATGGCCAGGTCCCACAATCACACCATATCCACCGTGCACAACCAATAGCCGACTGAGTCTATCATGTCCCGCGGCCACGCTCCGCCCACCCGCCGCTGCCTAGTTCGAGCCCATCGCGACGCCGACACCCTATTCCATCAAATCCCCGCACTCTCTCTCACCAACCCCATCGTCACCACACTCAGATACCATTATACGCACCAAGACTCCACCCTCCTTTCCTCACTCCGAGACATAGCCGCCCACATCACTGACCCACACACCTACAAGCAAGCATACTGCGAATCCCCCGCACACACGACTCCTTCCTATCCCGCCTCACCCCTCTCTGAGAAAATGCCCTCACCACTTGGACTCAGCTCCTCCTCCGCGCCTCAAACACCGCCGTTCTCATCAAGCCATGCAAAGCTATCTCCAACCTCGAAAACACACACGACCCCATCTCCAGCCCCGTCCGACTCATTACCGCCGTCCTCACAAAACCCCTCGTCACCGGGCACAACCGCATCCCCATCCCCCGCCACAACTCTAAACAAGCCACCCTCCCCACAGTCGTACGCCCCTCATGGCTCTCTCTCCTCCTCCCCCACCTACCACGCCATCCCCCCCCCCCCCCCCGCCCTATCCTCCGGAATCCGCCAAACCATCCTCCCCGCACGTTGCAACTCCGCTCCCATCACCCCCATAGACGCCGAATACTTGTCGCCGTCGGACATTCCATATCTCCCATGTGATGTCACCCGCATCCTCTCCAAACACATGGACACAAAATACGGTCACACTATTGAACGTGGTATGCACGGTTCGATAAGGAAGATAGTGTAACTTGCGGTGTGCTGGTTACAGGTACGTTAACGACTAGCCATGGGTGACTGTTGTAAGTAATACCGTATACGTATTAGTTGCAGATAGCTACTGTAAGCTACTCTAGATATGATTAGTACATGTCTAGATCGGACATACCGATAAACTGTTTGACTCGGTACAGAGCTGTCGCTAGGCTACAGCTCTCACACTTCCGTTGTCCCGACACCACGCATGTAGGCTGGTTGTCGCCTTAACTGTTCCGTTTGCGGGACTGTGACTGTAACTACGTTTGCGTACGTTATCTTCCACACTAACTGTGTTTGCATGGTTCAATAGGTTATGGGCCCCCGCCTCACGTCACTCACGCGCGACAACCTGGTTCGGCGAGCTGCGATCGACAGCTCTCCCGCAGAAGGCAAGTTTCCTTAGACTCCTAGTACTTTCAACCTGTAGTCGGCGGTATCGCCAGTATAAACTGCGATTTTAAAACCCGCCACCACCCCTCTTAAGTCAGCCACCCGACGGAGATAGCCAGCCACCCACACCGACGCACTCGTCGTGTGTGGACAGGGTGCACACAGGTCCAAGCTGGAGAACGGGGGGGTGCTCTGTCGGGTGAATACGCATCCACAGGTCGCACGCCAGCCGTAGCTTACCTTTTATTTTTATTTTTATTTTTATACTAGCCCAGCGAATCAGCCACCAGCGCAGCGCTCCACCTGTCCTGGCCTTGGCCTCGACTTGTGCCCCACACTTGGTGGAGGATACAGAAAAGGTGCTCTGAGACACCCCGGGGCTACAGGCCGAGGGGTCGGCGGGCATCAGGCCGTCTCTTTGCATACCGCTGTTAGGCACGAGTCCGGCTAGCGGTTTTTACCGCTGCCTGTTTTTTCATCCAGCTCGTTCTTTTTCGCCCTCTGTCGAAATGGCGCAAAAAAACCCGCCTGTTTCACCTGTTGATTCCCCTGAGTCAGGCTCTCACCAGAGCACCCTCGATCACCCCCCGGATACTATCGCGCTGCTCGTTGCGCAAGTGGCGAGCATAACAGCTCGTCTCGACTCGCAGTCGGCCGCGGGTGTTGTTGCTGCTGCGGGTGATAATCCGCACCCCCCTATAGCTCAGCGCTGCCACGATGCCCAACTCGAACCCGTCCGGGACAGCCACGACGGCCACACCCTCCACCTGCTTGAACATCCCCAGCCTGGTTTCGTAACCCCGGACGCAGAAACACTCTTTGCTGCTGCAGCCCCTGTTGGCGACCCCACAGTCGCACAGCGCCGCCACGATGCGCCCCGCGAGCCCGCGCGTGCCGATGCGCACTACGACCCCTCGCGTCACGCCATCCGAGTTGATCACCTCCCACCACCTCCCCCCTTCCCCCACGCCGGATATGCCCTTCACCACCCCGGCCCCCATATCCCGGAGGCGCCCTCTCATCTCCCCCCCCCCTACCGTGACCACCCGCACTCGTACGGCCCGCCGAGTCCCATGGCCGGCCGCTCTCCCTTTCCCGGTGGCCCACCTCCTCCCTTTCATGGCCGGCACTCTCCCCCACTCCAACATGGCGACCCCACCACCCGTGGCCGTCGTCGCCCCACTATCGACCCGGTGGTCATCAACCGGGCGGCACACGAAGCCCCCGGCTTCGACAAGGACGCCCTCAACCGGTCCATGAAGATGTCGGTCCCCGTCATGTGCCCGACCACGGACTTTAAGCAATGGAAGAGGACCTTCCTTAATTTCCTCTCCATCAAGGCCGCATACCTCATTCCTCAGCTGACCATCCGCGACTCCGGCGTCTAGCTCGACGAACAAGCGCAACACTACGCCTACACGCTGCTTCTCCATGCAGCCAACGCGAATAAGCGCGCTGACCAAGCCATGAAATGCGTTTCTCCAGCACGCCCTGAATGCGCCGCTGCCGCGTGGGACATCCTTTGTGAACGCCTCGATTGTCGGTCTTTTGCTCGCTCCTTGTCCCTCTTGGACAACCTGACGGTCAGACAGCGCCCTGGTCAGTCACTCAGTGACTATGTCCACTACATGCGCCAGACCTTTGACGACTACAACGACACATGCCAGTTGGTTGATGGCTCCGTTGCCATCCACCCCCACCACCTCGGTCTCCTCATGCTGCGCGGTATTTCCAGCAGCGGCCCACACGGTCAGGCGAAGCAATGCGTCATCAACGCCTTTGACACGGACTACATCATGTCGGCTGATGAAGTTATGGCCAACATTCTCCACCTTGCGCACAACATGGAAGACGACCCTGCTCCGGACGCAACCACTCCGGCCATATCACCTCCTCCCATCTCCGCGTTCGTCGCTGCGGGCCGCGGCTCGCACAGCGGTCGAGGCCCACCACACCGTAACCCTCGCGGCCATCGACCCAACAAGTGTGGCGTTTGTGGCAGCCTCCACCATCTCATGTCCGCGTGCACTGCCACGGATGACGCTATCTTTAAGTGGAATCTCGCCAAGCGTAGGCTGACAGTCCAGAAGTACGGCGCCGCCGACGGCACCCCCTCTGCTCACGCTGCGCTGCTGAGCGACGTCCCTGCCGACGACGCCCCCGCCGATGACACCGACTGCCTACCCACCCTCGCGGACTGCGCTGATGACTACGCTGACGACGAGGTGAGTGTCCCATTCAGCTCTGTGGCATTCTCCTCTTCCCTCGCCCCGGGTCGTAATCTGTCAAAGTTTTGGGTCGTTGATTCCGCCTGCTCGATTAACCTCACTGCGTTCCGAGATGACTTCGTGAAATTCACGCCCCCCTCCGCTCCCTCTCGCGTGGGCGGTGTCGGCGTTGACGTTAAGGGCAGTGGCTCAGTGCGAATTTCTGTCAGACTTGCCTCTGGCCAGCTCATTCACCGCACTGTGTATGCACTCTACACCCCTGACCTATCATCTCGTTCAGCACAGCGTATCGGCAGACTCCTTAGTGTCAGCTGGATGCAAACTCACAGCGGTTGTGAATTCATATTCCCCTCCAACTCTGACACTGGTTTGCTTTTGGTACCCACAGGCATGGGTGTGCTAGAACCGTCCGGAAACGGTCTCTACCTCCTTCCCCACCAGCCGGTCCTCCCTTCCAGCCCATCCGCACCGCCGGCACTTGACCCCTCACCTCAGGTTGCCCTTACTGCCCAGTGTGATCCCGTCCTGTGGCACCGTCGATATGGCCACCTCAACATGCAAAGCCTTCATGCCCAACATACTCACGGTGTCCCGACTAGCCCTGTGTTGACTAGCGCTGTAACCAAAGTTTCGTGCGACTCTTGTCTCCTTCACAAAGCCACAGCTGCACCACGCAACACAGCCGCTTGCGCGAAGCCATCCCACCCCCTCCTCAACATGTCCGCTGACCTCTGGGGCCCGGTCAATGTCCCCTCCCCACATGGCCTCCGTTACTGCTTGCTCGTCATCGACCACCACACCAACTACATGTGGGTGCGGTTCCTTAAGTCTAAAGACGACGCATGTTCGGAATTGGAAACCATCCTCTTGGACATCAAACACCTGCATGCCCGCCATCACTCCCATACGGGCGCGTTCGCACCGGTCCTCAAATTTGACTCAGACTCTGTGTTTGAAGCTGCTGTCACTCGCCGGATGTGCGCACACCTCGGCGTCGGGGTACAGTTCTCTGCCCCATACGCCCACCACATGCTCGGCAAGGCCGAACGTCCCTGGCGCACCATCCGGGACAATGCATCGGCGATGCTCCACAACATGGCCGTTCCCAACTCCATGTGGTCGTGCGCTGTCAGCACTGTTGTGTACCTTCGCAACCGCACGTACAGTCGCTCGGTCGGACCTAATGGGGGCGTCCCCCTCACACTCCTTACGTCGTCAGTGCCCAACGCCTCCAAGTTCCGCGTCTTCGGCTGCGCCGTTTTCGCCAAGGTCCCCGACAAACAACGTCGGAAACTCAGTGAAAAAGCATTTCGCGGCGTCATGGTGGGCTATCCCCCTGACGCACCCGGGTATCGTGTCTACAATCCGGAAACGCGTCGCATCACCACTTCCGTACATGTTGTCTTTCAGGAAGACACCCCAGGCTTCGACACACAACCCTCCGTCGACTCGGCCATCACCGACTCTTCGGACGACGTCCCCGCAGACTCACCCCTATCCCACCCCATTGACCTCACATCACCCACACCCCTACCCCCCCCGCCAACCCCTCGCCATGCTCGGCTCCGCTCCCACCCCATTCGCTACGGCGATATGGTTGCCCACCTGTCCGACTACCCACCCACACTCGTAACGGCGTGTTGTGATCCTGAACAAGGAAAAGCTCAAGAGGACATCTTTGAGCACCCTCACGTCCCCGACCTTGTCACTGGTCCCCCACACACACCTGCCGGCACGTCCCCTACTGCCATCGCCCTCCTCTCCGCCCGAGAGTGTGTGGAACCAAAATCCTACCGAGCTGCGCTGGACAGCGCCCAAGCCCCCCAATGGCAAGCCGCTATGCAACAGGAGTATTCCTCCCTCATCAGCAACGGCACGTGGGACCTTGTGGACCTCCCCCCCGGCCGCATGGTCGTTAACAGCATGTGGATCTTTAAAGTCAAGTCGGATACAGCCGGCGACGTCTCCCGCTTCAAAGCGCGGTTCGTCGCCAAGGGGTGCAGTCAACGCGCTGGACTGGACTACACGGAGACCTTCTCCCCGGTCATCCGCATGGCCAGCCTGCGTCTCTTCCTAACCATTGCAGCCGCCCGCGACCTTGAACTCTGCCAGCTTGACATCGACACAGCGTTTCTCTACGCCCCCATCCGGGAGGATGTGTACATCCGCCAGCCCCTCGGCTTCACCGATGGAACGTCCAAGGTTTGTCACCTCAAGCGTTGCCTCTACGGCCTTAAGCAGTCCCCCCGCGAGTTCAACATGCTACTTCGTGCGTGGCTCGTCGACCATGGATGGCAACAATGCGTCTCCGACCCGTGCATCTACATCTATCGCGCCGGCCACGTCTTCGCCATGATCGCCCTGTACGTCGATGACATTCCCGCGGCCTGCAATGATGCCACCTGGCTCGCATCGTTCAAAGCCCAACTCGGAGCACGGTTCAAGATCAAGGACCTAGGCGACCTCTCCCAACTCCTCGGCATGCACATTACCCGCGATCGCTCCACGCGCACAATCTCGCTGGACCAGTCCAAGTACCTGCGCGACATCCTCGCCAAGTACGGCATGTCTGACTCTAAGCCGTCGTCCCTTCCGATGGACCCAGGCTTCCTCGCCGGCCTTGCACACTTGAACTCGCCTTCTCTCACAGGAGTGGCCAAGGACGTCTACCCAAGCCTCCTGGGCAGCCTCCAGTACGCCGCCGTTTGTACACGCCCCGATGTCTCCACGGCGTTGAGCATCCTCGGCTCTGCCCAAGCCTCGCCCACCGAGGCACACTTGCAAGCTCTGAAAAAGGTCCTCCGCTACCTCCATGGCACCATCAACATGCGCCTGACGTTGGGGGGGGGCCTGGACCACAGCCTCCAACTCACAGGCTTTGCCGACGCTGATTGGGCCAACGACAGCAGCACCCGCAAGTCTCGCTCCGGCTATCTCTTCACCCTCGGACGCGGGCCAATCAGTTACAAGTCCAAACAACAGACTTGTGTGGCTCAATCCACGTGTGAAGCCGAGTACTACTCTGCGGCTGACGCCACCAAGGAGGGACTCCACCTCCGACAACTCCTGGGGGAAATCTTCGACTCCCCCATCACCGAAACCACCACCATCTGGGAGGACAACCAAAGCGCCATTGCATACTCCCAGAATGCCTTGGTCAGCGAGAAGACTAAACACATCGGCCTGAAGTGGCACTTCCTCAAAGACCACGTGGAGCAAGGGACCATCAAGTTGAGGTACCTCCCCACTGACCAGATGGTGGCTGACATGCTCACCAAACCCCTCCCAGGACCTGCACTAGCACGACACCGAAGTGCGATCCTTGGAGGACAAGACCCAATGCAACGCTTCATCCCGTAGCTACCTTCAGGGGGAGTGTTGTAAGTAATACCGCATACGTATTAGTTGCAGATAGCTACTGTAAGCTACTCTAGATATGATTAGTACATGTCTAGATCGGACATACCGATAAACTGTTTGACTCGGTACAGAGCTGTCGCTAGGCTACAGCTCTCCCACTTCTGTTGTCCCGACACCACGCCTGTAGGCTGGTTGTCGCCTTAACTGTTCCGTTTGCGGGACTGTGACTGTAACTACGTTTGCGTACGTTATCTTCCACACTAACTGTGTTTGCATGGTTCAATAGTGACGGCTAGTGTTCCAACACCCCCCTCAAGAGAAGTAATGGGGACTAGAGGTGTTAGTTGTCTATAGGCTTGTTAGCACTAGCATCCCGCTGCATTGTGCTTATGTACAAGGTAGGTATTTGTCATCGTAGTACTTAGTGTTATGCTATTAGAAGTACTCTATTCCCTATTAGTGGCGGTCGGCCGACCCTG
>JAPMLY010000307.1:107500-242957 GCA_026401115.1 Tetraselmis chui
CGCACCGTCATCTTGTTGTTGATGTGACGGTTACAAGTGCTCGCACGAACACCAATGTTCCTCGTATAGGTGCTCGTCTACCACTTCCTCGCAGCCTTGCATTGGGAGCTCGGCATGGCAAACTTGATGCGGACCTCCGCACTTCCGCTTTGCTTGGCACGCCTTCGATTCAGTCGATCCATGACTACTATCCCTTCGCCATGGAGGATGGGGGCCGGTTGGCGCCGATGGCGGCTGAGTTGGTTGATCTCTTGGCTATTTTGGTGGCTTTTCGTCGCTTCCCTGGCATGGGTGCCGCTGACTCTCGCTCCTTCCGCTATGACATTTATGTCCGTATGCAACATTTTGTTCGTCGATCTACTTTTGTTATGTTTCGGCGTTTTTGGGGGGATGTGCGACGCGAATTCATGCAACGTCTTTGTGCTGCTCTTCATGGTGGCACTCTGGGTTCCTATCTCCGCGACGCTTTTCAGGAGGGCAGTGCCGACGCTGTGGCATGCCTTCATGTTCCTCGGGCTTAGGTTTTTTCCTCTTTTCTTCTTTTTGCTTGGTGGCCTCCACTGCTTTTTCTTGATGTAAGATATTTTTTTAAATACATGCTTTAGTAGATGAATTTCAACGCACTATGTTACCGCTCCATTTTTCCTTACTCTCGCTCCTTATTATCTTCATCGTCGTCCCCCCACGCTATCATACGGGTCTTGCATACATTCTCTCATGATTCAGCGACTGGGAGTTAGATTATGCCAAAGATGTCAGCTTGCTTACATTTTGGATAAACAGACACTAAACACCTATTCAGAGGTGTTATTTCTATTCATCGCTTGATCAGGGAAGGGTGGGTGAGTTGCGCGAGCCAAATGGGCGAGCGCAAAGGCAGAAGGTGGCTGCTACCAACTAGAGGAGTTGTTGTATAGGTAAAGCAGGTGGGCGTCCGCCGCGGACAATTTACTGCGCTTGTGACGCTTTGTCTCCGCGCGTTGCCTTAGGCGGACTCAACATGGTACGTTAACTAACCGTTAAACCCCAATATTTTGCCAATATAAGAATTTAGCGACAGGGAGTTAGATTATGCCATCTATATAGACTGAAGGTCTGCATAGGCTACTAATCCGGGGGTTTGGCGACTAGCCAGCCGAAGAATAGCCAGGCCGCCGGGGTTTCGCTCATGGTGGGGTCGATGTACTTGCACGTGACGACGTCGCTGGTTTTCGACCAACCACCCATGTAGCGGATTTTCGTGAGGGGTGCGCCGATGCATGCGGCTGCGGACGCCGCGCCTTTCCGTAGGCTATGCGATGTCCACTTGAATTGAGTGGGGGGTGAAGCGCTAATGGTGTTGCACGCCTCACGAATCCACTCGGTGATGGTCCCGGCCGTCCACGTGTGCGGCTGGTCATCGGGCGTGACGGCCCAAAAGGTAGTTGGTCCGGGTCCAGTGCCGAGTTGGTTGCAATAACTGGTGCGTCCAGCGGTAAACGCCTCCAAGAGGTCCTTAAGTAGTGGTACTGCATTAATAGGGAGTTGTAGGAGCGGTTTGTCGGCCGTGGTCCTACGCAGGTCTCGCTTTGCTTTTCGTACAAATAACAGTATGTCACCGCCCGTTCGGTCGACCGCGATGTCGTCCATGTGGCAACGGACGCCAGTTTCAGCGCGGCAAAAATAGCAGTAGTTAGTGTAGACTGCGAGAATCGCGCGGAAAGTATTGATCTGTACGAGGTTGTCGGGCTGCCAGGTTAGCGTGCGGTAGTGTCGATGGGCAAAGAGTAGCATTTGTTGTACGATGGGGGCATTGGTACGCGAATGTCGGGGTCGGTGATGGGCTGCTGCTGCATGGCGAGTCCTCGACGTGCGTCCGTTAGAAGTGGTCCTAGTGCCACTAGCTCCTACATGTGGTCGCGGAAGAACTTGTTTATTGCCGAGAAGTAGGGTTTGAGGCTGTTGGCTGCGATGGTTCCGGACCGGGCGAGTCATGTTGTAAATCGAAGCATGTCGGCCGCGGTCGCCTTGAGTGATGCTGTGATTCCTTCCGCATTACAGAAAACAATAAAACGGCGCATACCGGTGCCATAGTTGTTGTAGGTGGTGGGGGCGAGGGAGCCGGTGAGTAGGTCGTGCACGAGGTCGCCCAAGTCGTCCGTCCCGACGAGTGTGCCGACATGGTTGCGCATCGAGGCGTGCCACGGTGCGTGGGCCGCAGGTTCGACGAGGCGGTATTTCACGGGTGCGGCTTGGTGGTCGTTGACCGCGGATGTCCGGGCGTTCAGAGGTCTGGTCGTGGACGTCCGGTTGGTCTGTGTAGGGTGGAGTTTACCACGTGTTCGGTAGAGCCAAGCCGGGGCGGTACGTGGAAAGCCATGACGCTCCAGCCGGGCGGTCCGACGCCCTCGTATGCTCCGCGCTTGCCCGGAAAGAAAAAATCTCGGGAGGGGGGGTACATGATATGTTCGTCAGAAAGTTCGCTGAGTAGTTGGTACCACTGTTTGGCGGGCATGTAGGGCGCGATGACTGTTGCTTCGGCCCTGGATTGGCGTAAGTTCAGGACGAGATCGGGGAGGAGCGTCCATGGTGGGTTGCATCAGTTGGTCTCCGCCGTCCAGTGGGTGTCGGGAAGATGGAGGCAGTCCACGGCTTCGGAGGTGGGGTCTCGTAAGCGGGAGTTGTAGCGGGGAAGCTGTGAGTTACCCTGCGTGGCAAACATGTCGATGGAGTGGGGGCCCCACGGGGAGTTCAGGTACGTGAAGATGCGGGGGTTGAGCTGCCAGTCGTCCCGTTTGTTTCACGGCTCAGTCTGTCGGCCCAGACCTTGGCCGCGGAGCGAGTATGTCGCGCGCGAATGCTGATGTTGTTGGTGTTGATGAGTTCCTAGAGTTTGCGAAGCTCGTTCATCATAGCCGGGGACCTCGAAGTTAGGTGATTGAGGACCGCCACCACTGCTTGGCTGTCTTCGTGCAGGAGTACTTTGCGGCCGCGCACGAGGGGTAAGAACGAAAGGACGGCGAGTCGCACGGCCTTCAACTCCTTCCATGTGATGTGATGTTGTTGGTCTGTCACTGACCAGAAAACCCGTGCTTCCAACTATTCCTTTAATAGTGCTCCCCAACCGTAACATGAGCTGTCGCAGTGCAGGTAGGCGGTCTCGATGGGGGAGAACATGGAGCGGCCGTTGTTGGCGGAGGGGACTTGCGTCCACCATTAGAGGTCTCGTCTCAACAAGTAGGTGAGTTTGACCCGGCCTCCCAATCTTGTGCGCGTAGCGAGGACGTCGTGCAGTTCGCGGAGGTAGAATCGGGCTGCTAGAATGGCGAGGTACATGTATTGTACTTTTCCGGCGGGCACAACGACCTGCCGGGCAGGTAGCCATCGTGCGTCGCGCGTAGAGCGTTGTAGGAGGGTCCGGGAGAGGGTAGCGATGGCCTGTAGTTTCGAAGCAAGGGCTCGGAACGTACATGTTGTGGTGTCGATCTGGAGGCCGAGGTGCTCGCAGATTTGCGTTGGTTCCCAGTGGCTTTTCTTGGGATTGCGTCCTAGCCCGAGGCGGTCGAGTAGGCACGCGACGCGGTCGCGGAGATGTAACGCTGCGTCTCTGTTGTCAGCAAAAAATAGGAAGTCGTCCATGTACGGGAGTAAACGGGCACCCCGCCATCGAGAGTTGCGCAAATAGCGTCGGGACGGTGTAGGTCGCGTGGGCTGCTGGTGTGTAACTAGACGGGGGTCGTGTCCGGTGGAGTTGGGCAGAGGTTCGCGTACGTGCCCGACACAAACTTCGGTAAGTCGGCAAAAATGATAATTGTTGCATTTCCAACCCATCGGAAGACCGGCTAGTATGTATAGCGTTCCGCGATAATTTACCGTGAAGAAGTCTCTGTCCTCCTCCCGTATGCCTAGTGTGTAGTAGCCGTCCGCGAGGTCGTAGGACACCATCCAGTCGCCGGCCCGCGTCAGGTTCTTGAGGTGCTTGAGTGTCTCGTATGTTAGCTTGTGGTCCTTGCAAAACTTGTTCAGGGGTCGCAAGTCGATAATCAGTCGCCATTTGTTTTCGCCCGGTTTTGGGACTAAAAACATTCTGGAAACCCATCTGCTGCGCTGGCCTGGCTCCCAGGCGCATGACTGCAGGAATCGTGGAAGCTCGGAGTCCATGAAGTCGCGCTGCTGTTTTGTTGCGTCCAGCATGGAGGTGCCGCTGTTGAAAGGTGGGGGCCGCCGGCCGCCGATGAAAGGTATGCGAACCCCGTGACGAATCCAGCCTAGAACTTGTTCGCTCGCGCCTAATCGTTTCCACTCGGACGCTCTCTTCCACACGCGGTGTCGCATGAAGTTGGAACGGTCGTTGTAGGACGTGGCGCGGCGGGTCACACCATAAGGCGTTCTTGTCCGGGCTTTTGGCCTTCGTGTCTTTGGGGTCGGCGTTGTCTCTCGGTGGTGGCTTTGGCTTGGCTTGGGGTCGTGGGGTCGGAGTCGGTGTTGGACGGTCGGGGGCGGGTCGGTCGGGAGTCTTGCGCGCGAAGGTAACTCCCGCGGCGGCTTTGGCGCTAACGAGTAGTGAACACTCGAGGGTTTTGTCGATGAACGCTCGGTGTAGGTTGTCGTACTCGGAGGAGGCAACGTCCGGTCGCAGCTTGAGGAAACGCTCATAGGCGAGTTCCGCGAAAACGCGGTCCGAATCGCTCGTCTCCCCTCCGCCCTTGGTGTGTCGGATGTGGGATATCCGCACACGGGCGGCCTCCTCGAGCGCGCAGTGGGTGTGGTTGCTTTGACGCAGGGTGACGACCGCCGCCGCGAATTCCGGTGAGTCCTTGGGATAATTCTGAATGTCTTACATAGGTGACACGCTCGCGGCGCCCGCCGGCGGCGCAGCGGCGGCGGCTCCGGAGGGGGTTGCGCTCGCAGGCCCGTCGGCATCCCCTCACCTCCCCGTGGTGGGCGCTGGAAACCCCTTAGCCGTGCCAAGCTTGGCACGGTAGGGGGCTAAGAGGGCCGACAGCTCGATCCACATGATCAGCAGCTGTCGGGAAAGCCATATACATAGGGCTTTTGAGAAAAAAATCCTGTGCGATACCGGCACCAAGATCTCCCGCTCGGCCCGTCCGATATGTTTTTTCGCATACAGATACTCGTGAATGCAACCTTACTTTGAGGGGTGGGGCATGTACTACGGCTGCGTTTGATGGCGCGGAGGGTACGGCCGGATCAACGGTGGGAGGCGGGTGTTGGAGCTGGTGATGGCCAGCCGGGAAGCAGCGCCATGAAAGGGCGCTCGCTAGCCGTCGACCAGCCCTATGCCAGTCGAACCTTGCCGAGGGGTGAGGCAAGACATGGCACAGGCCGGTGGCCAGTCGCAAACGGAGGAGCGGCTATGTGAGGCGGCGGCGATCCTCATGATCAGCCGCCGCCGGAAAGCTCTGTACGGAGGGTTTTTCCGGAAACTAAACTAATGTCCGTACCCGGCGTTGAGCTAGTTGGGGAGCAGCACCAGGGCAGGGCGCTCACTAGCGAGCCGCTTCGTTGACAAGCTTCATCTCTCGGGGGGAGGAGTTAGCTTGGGCGGCAAGGAGGACGGTCGCGACGGGAGGAGCGACACGATCTGGCGGCGACGGCCCTCTAGGTCGGTGCCGCCGGAAAACCCGGCACGGAGGGTTTTGTTTAATTTCCGGGCGCCCGCGGCCCGCCGGATCCGGCTACGGTGACCTGCCCCCCCCCTCATCGACACCCAATGCCCCGACAGACCTTCATAATCCTAGGATTCCTTGAGCGTGGGCCCGGGTGAGCGCGAAGGCCCCCGCTCAAGCAAAGGCTGCTCGGTGGACGCGCGATCAAAGGGGGGAGCGTACGGCCACAGGCCGGACTAACCGACAGGTACCCGGGTACCAGACAAAGAAAAAACCGAGGAAATGAGCGGGGAAAATTCAGGCGCGGAGGCAAGAGCGCCCAATTTTTCTATGTCTATGTGTCTCGGTCCCCCCCACATGTCCTCGAGGTGACGGGGGACCTCGACAAGGAGGACCGTCGCGTCAGTGGACGTGGCAAGACCTTGGGGCGGGGTTTACGGGATGAGGCGGCGGGATCGACGAGCGACCGCGCGAGGAGGGTTTTTTTGCCAGCCTTTCCCCTCCTACCTTCGGCAAGACCGAAGTCACGCGGGAGCTAGATTAGGCTGGCCCGTCGTCCCTTCCGAAGGCCGGTCGGCACCCCGGTTCGGTGGGAGCGGGCCGTGCATCGTGAAGGTCGAGCAGCAGTTTAGTTTGCATTTCTCGACAAGTGGATTTATTTTTATATCTGTTTTTCTTGATTACAAAATTATTACGCTGTTAATGCTTAGGCGGGGGGACTGTGGCAATTACTGCGGTTGCTTACATTTTTTTAACTCCCGAGGAATGTCGACACACATTGCAGATAGGTGTGTCGATAGGTGTACCTGGTCGAAGAGACCCGGGCCCAACTTGCTAATAAGTACTGAATGGCAGTCGGTCCATTTTGCCGGCACATGTTGTAAACAATTGATTTCCAATTTTGATACGCTCGCCGTGTTAGCGTAGGCGGCGTAGGCGGCGTGACACGCCGTGGCGCGGTATTCTTCGAGCGTGGCGTTGTGCCGGCGGGCGGAGAGGTGGCGATAGGTGTCACATGTAAGCTTCCAGATTTGTGGGCCGTTGAGGTATCGGGGGGGTAGCTCGAGGCATGGGGCAATGTAGGGCCCCCATATCTATGTGTCGATGTGGTAGTCCTCATCTGGCAGGGCTGCTGGGGGTACCGTCGTCGCTGGGGCTGGGGCCATGGGTCGCACGGTGGGTCGATCGAGGGTCGCTCGATCGGCAGCTGGGCGCTACGGGCGTCGTGCTCCGCAATTCCACCCTTCGGCGTGTCGTTTACGCCGACGGGACTGGCTAGCTGTGTGCTGACTTGTTTGGCTTCTGCTAGTTGAGTGATGATGGTCGAGCTAAGCGTGGCCGTTAGTTCGGTAAAGGCATGATGAAAACGGCCATTAAGTCGCTCTTCCGATGCGGCAGCGTTAGCGAGTAAGCGTTGCTCATGGTCTTTGAATTCTACTGATGTAACAAATTCCAGCGCGTCGCGAATTTCGTCGTCGACTTGACTGTCGGTAGCCATCGTATATTGAGCAGGATAAAGAGTCTCGGCCGTGTTTAGACGCGGTCGAGGGTAAGCTGTCACCTTGCGCAACTACGAGAGCTACGATGCCTGTTGCGCGAGCCAAATGGGCGAGCGCAAAGGCAGAAGGTGGCTGCTACCAACTAGAGGAGCTGCTTTATAGGTAAAGCAGGTGGGCGTCCGCCGCGGACAGTTTACTGCGCTTGTGACGCTTTGTCTCCGCGCGTTGCCTTAGGCGGACTCAACATGGTACGTTAACTAACCGTTAAACCCCAATATTTTACCAATACAAGAAATAATCGTATGTACCGCCAGTTGATGTCTGTACCAGTACCTGTACCGGCCGCAGACGCCCTTCTGCCGCGCCCAATCTTCGACGGCAACATCCATGTCCTCCGCGGGATGGGCTGAGCGGAGCATCTGTGCCGTTCTGTTTCAACGGTATAAGTTTAGAAGCGCTAACGGCTTTCAATAGGATCCGCCTTCCTGTCTGAGTTGGATTTCCTCAGTTTATAGCCTACGTCAACGTGGTTTTTCTTCCTCTGGCGGTGAGCAGACCTTCACCAGCACGAGCACGGATCTTGTAGGCTCTGTGCGTATTGCCTCACCGCCAGAGATGGATATAGCAGTTTCGGTATCTTCAAGTCAATACGCATGTCTTCGGTACACTTTCGCAACGTCTTGTTTCCTCTAACCCCCCCTCCCCTTACGGTTCCAGTGATGTCAACTCGATCGGGCTGCTTGTTCCACCTCACCTCGTGTTATTTTTGAAAGTGACTACTGAAAATAAGCGTTGCCTACGCGCTAGACCCACTATTCACTCAACTAAAGATCTTTCGAAGCTGTTCGGTATTAAATTATCTATAGTGGGCACCTCTTTGCCTGGAAGTAGCGCTTTGCCCTTACATCGCCTCTTCTACTGCTGCCTTTCCTACTCTCTGCCAGAAGCTCGGAGCCATGTCGAAGGAAATACAGCCTGCCTCAGGTGAGTGTGTTTCTAAATAGACTGCGCAGACTGTATTATATACTTCAGTTAGCTGTTGCCCTCTCATCAGTCATCCACGCGTCAACGTGCTTGCTTTCAGGCAGTACAACAGCGCATCAGGGTTCGTGCTGCAAGCAGGGGAAGTGCTCGACGTCCGTGGCAAGCACACCCACGAGTAAATCCCCAGCAGCTGAAACTGCGATTGACACCATCTTCAAGGCCTGCGCTTTTGGGGATGTTGATAAGCTGCACGAATTCGTGGAGAAGGACCCTGCGTCCATCCACCAGCAAGACGCTCAGGTGATTGCACGGCACCTCCCTCCTTCTTAGGGTTTGTTTCCTTGTATGATCAGAGTGTTGGATATTTGGGGGGTCGAAATGTACGGGTATAGTGCACACCGCAAACTGGCAGTTAAGACAATGGGAAAGGAGCTGCTGCGAAGGGAGAAAAAAATTCTCCAGCTAAAAACCTAGTTAGCGACCTCATTTCTGGCTCGGTACAGTCCTGAATTGCCAGCAGTGTGCATGTGGGACAATCGGCCATAGCTACGTTGCTTGTCTTGGAGCCATGTGTTAATGCACAGCTATGTCATCCATGGACACAGGTATAACTTGCAGGGACATTGTCAGGGCGTGCATCGTGGGAAGCCGTGAACTGTTGTGCTAACTTGTGATAGCCCCCCCGTGGTGCGTTATCTGGCGTGCCATTAACAGGGCTACTACCCACTACAATGGGGAGCCCTGAACAATCGAGTCGCTGTCTGCTCCTACTTGATCGAGGTGAGCGCTCGTTAAGGGTCCTGTGGCACTGAGTTGTGGCTATGCTGTGCACTTCCGAGAGAGAAAGCAATCTATGGGTGGTATTTTGTTCGATTGCGTGCAGAAAGGAGTGAATTGTAACGTGGCGGATAAGACAGGGCAGACAGCTCTGCATTGGGCAGCGGTCAGAGGGTCGCTGGCAGCTGCTGAAACGATGCTGCGCGCAGATGCAGATATTGAGTTTGCCGATTCACGAGGATACACGGTATGTTGAGGGACACCTGCCTGACGAAATACCTGTTGCACATAGTTGGATGTCCGGGCCATTATATGCATTACTTGGCTCAGGGACCTTTCATTGTTGACCCTGGATGTAGGCGTGCCATGTTGCCGCTCAATACGGCCAGACGGCTTTCCTGTATCACGTGGCATTGCAGTGGAACGCGCAGTTTGACAGAACGGATAAGGATGGCCGAACTCCTCTGCACTGGGCAGCATATAAGGTGTGAGCCTCATCTGCTGCCCATGGGAAGCACCTCGTCACATCTGCAGTATAATTTTATAGGAACTGGATCTTGTCACTGTGTTGGCACCGCCTTGCTGCCGCGGAGGCCAAAGAGACTGTGGTAAATAGCCGTGTTTGTGCTTCTTTTTATTTAGGGCTTTGGTGATGCCATCAGGCTGCTGGTTTACATGGATGCTTCCATTGACCGTAAAGACAAAGAAGGTAGCGTGTCCGAATTTTACCTCAATGTCTGCACGTCTCGCAGCAAATGCTGCTGCATACATGCTACACATCTGGCGCTGCCTCCATGTCTCACTCATGCTATTGTCCATGCACCGCTATAATGTGTCCTTATCCCGTCAATGTATCGCATTCATTGGCTGTGTTAAGTGCCGCAAGGTCAAAACTGTTGATCGACGTATCGCATATGCGGATCGTATGTGGGCAGGGTGTACCCCATTACATTGGGCAGCGATTGTTGGGAATGGTGAAGCTGCCACGCTACTGCTCCAGGTATAGATTGCCGAGGCAGTTGCGTTTCCGTATCGAACTACGATACGTGACCTTTTCTCTTGCTAGTTATTGTTTCAACCCGCATCGAACATGAGATGCACCAACGCCGCATCGTTTATTGATTGTAGGGAGGTTCCTCAGAGTTGCTGGCGCACAGGGATGTCACGGGAAGCACACCTGCTGAGCTGGCACAAGAGAAGGTATCCATACGCAGTGTACATTACACAACTTTAAGACGTGCCACTACTGTTGACAGGCACCCAAAAGTGCACTGCTTTTTGTCGCGCTGTCATCACATGTTCTAGCTTGTCTCATGCCCGCCTGGTGCCCCCCTCTTGCCTATCCTTGCAGGGCCATAAGCTGCTTAGCATGTATCTGAACGAGTGGAGAAACAGGCAGGATGATGCAAGTATGTGCGGCAAGAAGGGGCCCTTACAGGCCCTCGTCGGAATTCAGCTCTGTCCCGTCACGTGGGGCCTCATTGTCGGGCAGATGTCAATGTTCGTCTTCCACATCGTTAATACGCCAGCATTCCCTCGGGTTACAGCCAACATGGCTTTGTTGGCCTATATGACACTTCTGCTGGCAGCGCTCGGACTTTACTTTTTATACAAGACTACAGTTGCCGATCCAGGTAATTCTCCCACCTGCTCGCAATTATTTTTATTTTGCTAGCCCGTTCGTTGTTGGTTATCAACGCGTGTCATGAACAATTCATCTGCTTTATAGGCTTCCTGCAGAAAGGGGACACGAGTGTAGGAAAGGGGCACGTGGTAGATGTGCCTTCTCAAGGCACGGTGAATGATGCCACAAGCATCTACAGCAGCCCAGCTCTAAGGGCAGGTGAGTGGCCAGCTGCCTACTGCTGCTCGTCTAATGCCGCCTGTGGGTGTGTGTATGTGTGGTGATATGTGGGTGTGTGTGTGTGTGTGTGTGTGTGTGTGTGTGTGTGTGTGTGTGAAAGAAGGAAAGAAAGTGGGATGCTTGTCTGTTAATGTTACATCTGGCGACTCTAGAATATTGCAAACTTGTTTGCGTCCTTCTGCTTTGTCTTGCAGGTAACTGGAGTCAGCTCTGTGTCACCTGCAAGATCGTGCGGCCTTTGCGAGCTAAACACTGCAGTGTGACTGATCGGTGCGAAATTTTTCGTTGGCTTGCGAATATGCCCCCCACCCTGCTAATACGATGTTTCATCGCGGCCATGGACGCAAACTGAATTGACAGATGTGGTGCAGGTGTGTGGAGAACTTTGATCATTACTGCCCTTGGGTGGGCAACTGCGTTGGGAAGGGCAATCGCCATTACTTTTTTACTTTCCTGGCATTGGAATGCTCTGCCATTATCGTTTCGTTAGTCGTGGCATGTACCCGGGTCCACTCGCAGTCTTTGTAAGCACACCTCTCCATCCTGCCCCTTTTTCTTTATGTTGAATATGATGTCGAGTGTAAAGCGCACGGCATCGATGTCGTCCTTACAACCTTTTACTGCTTGAGCCTTGTGTGACAGAGAACTATCAGTGGATTTGAAAACAGTGCATGCCTGACTTATCTGATATTACCTGCACGAACTGATATTAGCCGTCATAAATAATTTGATGTGCGTTCTGATGGTGACTATGTTCGATGTCATTTCGCTGACGACTGTATTGTTCCATTGATACCGGTTTCCTCAACGTCGAGTCTTCTTTGCGGTGCAGGCATCCTCCGCACTGGCGCATACCGGGTATCCATTGGGTCATCGCGTTTCTGGTGGTCGATGTGTTCCTCCTCATTAGGTTAGCGCCCCCGCTGCTTTCTTCTCACCACCTTTTAACCCAGACACCCTTCCCTACCCTAGAGAGCTCTGTTTGCCTGTATACGCGCATCTTTACATGAATTTCCTCTCCCTTCCCCAATGCATTACTTGTTTCGATGTCGTTTTGATTGGGCTCGCTTTTTGGTGTCTTGCCTGTGTTATTTTCCCCTGTGCAGCGTCGGTGCGCTGGCGGTGTCGCAGGCCGCTCAGATTGCGCGAAACGTGACCACTAATGAACTTGCCAACTGGCACCGGTACAAGTACCTCATTCGAAAGGACGGGGCGTTCCGGAACCCGTTTGACCGAGGGCTGCTAAAAAATTGCCTGGAAGTGCTGCTTCCGGATGTGAACGCGCGGCCATCAGTATCGATGCTGGAGGATCCTGAAGATCTTGAAGCTGGCCGCCTACTGCTTGCTGGACAGAGTGATCACCGTCATTAGATACACACTGGAAATCGACCTTATGATATGGGGTCAAACACTGTAATTGTTTGACATCAAGCTGACCTATTGATTTGCGCATCTTTGTCAAGTCAAATCCACACCCTGACAACCATACCTACTGTTGCGTGTCTCGCTTTCTCCGGCTGGTGTTCGAGCTATTATTACGATCCGCTAATGAACACTGTGTTATTTTTTGTTCAATATGATTAACCGAACTATGTAGGTTTAAGATTTTAGGGTTATGGTAACACAGAAAGTAGCGATGAGTTTCTATCTAATGCGGGTTTCTTCACATCTGTCCAAAAACTCCCACTTGGTCCATTCAAACGTTGCCAAATGATCTTGACGAGCCCCGTGCACAAAATCATGCGCTTCTTGTAAATTGCACTAGCGACACGTGTTGTTTACGTTCACTAGCGATCTACGTCACAAATGTCACACATTCTAGAAGAAACAGAGGCTGCTCATTCAGCTTATTACACGGCGATGCGAAAAAGGCCTACTCTTTCGAGGACATCACAAAAAAAACAGAAACTCAGATAATTGAATTACTTCTCGGCAAAAATCTGTGCATATATCGAAGCTTTTAACCTGACTTCAATGCGAGGAAATGTAAGGTTTGGGATGCCCTCGGATGTAAGCTCATAATTCACATCATAGGAGACTACAATAGAGCATATGGGGAATAGAGTACCGCACTATCATGCTCTGACAGTGCACACTCATTGGCTGGCTTCATATGAATTAGAAGCGAATCTCCGAGATGCAAATGGAGAGACCTTTCTTGCTTGGCACAGGGGATATGAGATAGGTTAAAAAGGGGGCGGCGCACGCTTAACCCATGGTGGTGGACATGACCTTGCCCATCATGACGGCGGTGTTTCCGTCCAGGAACGCAATGCGGGACAGACCCTCGCAGTTCTTGAACGAGTCCACAACCAGAGGCTGGCAGGGCTTGAAGACAATGGTGGATACCTCGTTGGACTTCAGAGAGTGGGGATCTTCGAGCATCTTGCCGCCTGTCTCCTTGCCCTTCTTGTTCACCAGCTTCATGATCCTGCAAGCGGCACGGCCGCAGCGCACGAAACCGATGGGAGAGTAGCCGACCTTGATCTCGCCGGGAATGTCCAGAGTCTGAATCTGGGCGGTGAAGTCCTGCACGTGGCCGAGGCTGGTGTCAGTCTTGTGGATCATCACGTCACCGGAGCGGGGCATGTTGTTCTTCTCGAGACCCTTGATATTCATGCCGACGTTGTCGCCGGGGCCAGCCTGCTCCACGCGCTTGTGGTGCATCTCAACGGTAAAGACCTTGCCAGTGCAGGAATTGGCCTTGGTATGAGTAGGCATGAAGACGACCTCATCGTTGGGCTTGACAATGCCCTGCTCCACGCGCCCGGCGAGCACATCACCCACACCCTTAATCTTGTAGATTCCGGAGATAGGGAGGCGCAGCTTGGCCGTGGTGTTACGGTCCGGCAGGCGAACAAGGTCGTTGAGAGCATCCTTCAGGGTGTCGATGTGCATCTTGTCGGAGCCAATGGTCACGTCCACGCCCTTCCACCAGTCCATGTTCTTGGACTTCTCCAGGAGGTTGTCACCCATCCATCCTGAGATGGGGAGAACGGGCACAGAGGCCAGGATGAAGTCCTTCTTCCAGCCGACCTTGACCAGAGTGTTGATCATCTCATCACGAATCTCAACGTAACGGGACTCCTTGTATCCGGCAACGTCGCAATCCATCTTGTTCACTCCGATAATCAGCTGCTTCACTCCCAGCAGGTTGATCAGACGGGCGTGCTGGCGAGTCTGACCCTGAACCTCACCGGCCTTGTGGTTGCCCTTCTGAATAGCGGTGGTGAAGTTACCGTCGGCGGGGACCATCAGGAGGCACACATCGGCCTACGCAAAACACGCATAAAGAACGGTCAGTTAAAACAAGATGCACGGGCGTGAGGCCCTCAACAAAGTAATAACAGACTGTGTGCAACAAAACCATACATATAATAGGGCCAACAGCGGCAGACTCGGTGGTGGCACTGTGAGTAATAACTACGACAAACAAGAAATATGGACGAAACTTGGAGCCAGAATACGTAAGGGCCAGGAACATTGGCGACTTGTGGCGTTTCTACCACAGAAAAACCGCTAAATACATGGGAGAGCGCTTCAACAACGGAGAGATGATGCGCAAGTCAAGTGAAAAAGGCGACAGCGGCTGATATAAGGTAGAGCAAGGCAAAGGCAAAGCGAAAAGGGATGGA
This sequence comes from Tetraselmis chui, assembly GCA_026401115.1. Lineage (NCBI taxonomy): Eukaryota > Viridiplantae > Chlorophyta > Chlorodendrophyceae > Chlorodendrales > Chlorodendraceae > Tetraselmis > Tetraselmis chui. Next base: position 121,869 of record JAPMLY010000307.1, read on the forward strand.
AAAAACTTCACAGGCGGCGGCCGGGAGTGCTGCGATATCGAGCGAGATCTATCTGGGAGCGTTTGTCCGGTAGCAAAAATCGACCCTGAGACGCCACCCGCATCGACCGAAAACAGAGACCGGACATAGGGAAAGATATGGCAAATACTGTAACACAGTCCTTGACGACACCTGTCGAGCAACTGTTACATTGGTGTTTGTGAGAGGAAAGCGGCCAGGAATAGGGGGGGGGGGGGTCAAAAGTAGTTGCCTTCGCTCAGCACACAGGCGGCGCACCTGCGCGGCACCGGAAATCATGTTCTTGATGAAATCGCGATGGCCAGGGGCATCAATGATCGTGTAGTGGTACTTGTCAGTGAAGAACTCCTTGGTGGTGCAGGAAATGGTCACACCACGCTCGCGCTCCTCCTTCTGCCTGTCCATGTAGAAGGCGAAGGCGAAGGACTGCTTGCCAAGGGCCTCAGCCTCGGCCCTCAGCTTGTCCATCTCACGCTCAGGGATACCGCCCAGCTCAAAGAGCAGGCGCCCGGTGGTGGTAGACTTGCCGGAGTCGACATGTCCGCAGATGACAATGGAAAGATGGGGCTTGCCGTCAGCCATAGTGTCGCTTAGTCGCTGGTCGAGGGGAAGAGCGAGCGCAGGTAGCCCTCGGAGTGTGGGTGAGAGAAGAAAGGGACGCAAGTAGCGGCGGTCGGCCGTCAAGTGCATCGCCGCCGCCAAGGGGATAGATACAGCGGCGCGCACATTAGAACTGCAATTAAGTACTAAATTTCAATATGGTCTCAGAAGCGAGCCGCCACCCCGCCGCCGCTTTCTCCACCGTGCGATGATTGACAAGCCCAGCACAGACAAGGGCCGATTGAGGGGGATACTCCTGACAATACTGTCATAAACTACTAATACATTATAATTCAATGTACGGGTACATTCAGCTTTTAAGCGCTTCCAGTACCTAGCGACCATCTTGATTCGATATTATGCCAAAGGTAACAGATTGATTATATTTTTGGCTAAAGAAGCTCAACCCCACGTAAGGTGGGTTGCGAGGGTGGGAGGGAAGGTGGGAGTGAGGGTGCGGTTTGGGAGGGTTGGTTGCGCGAGCCGATGAGGCAAGCGCAAGGCAGAAGGTGGCTAAGATCAAGCCGGGGAGCTGTTTATGTAGTAACGCATGTGAGCGTCCGCGACTGGCATTCTATTAGACCGGTGACGCTTTGTCTTCGGGCCGTGATTGGCCTTGGGTCCGCGGACTCAACATGGACAAGTTAACTAATGTTAAACCCCAATATTCACCAATATAAGAATTCAGCGACAATCTTGATTCCATATTATGCCATTAGTTTTTGGCCGAAAGTCGGCACAATTTCCGCCTTCCGTCGGGTACGTGTACCTAAAGCGATGAACGAACCAACGTGTCATGTCGCGGGCGGGCGACATGAATCGGACGACGTACTTCCCATAGAAGGCGTCGCAGTTCGTTGAGCATCAGTCCACCTAGCAACCGGTTGTGGTACAAAGGGGGGCGCCTATGCGGGCCGCGGGGAGCGCCGCGCTTTCTCGGAGGCTGTGCGATGTCTTTTCCAATGTTCCGGGCGCGGAAGCGATTGGTGGGCTACTCGAGCCCATACGTAACGTAAGAGTCCCACAGGTCATAGTCGAGGCAAATGACGTCGATAAGAGCTTGTAGGGTTACCGTGGTTGCTTGGACTGGGGGCAGCTGACGCAAGGTGAGGAGCGACGGGGTGTTAATTCCGTCGCGGGTCAGCGTTACGATGCAGGCGTCGTGCCACGCGATTCCACCCTCCGGTACGTCGACTGCGACGGAGGAAAAGGCAAGCTAGGGACAAGCCACGGTAGAGTTTGCTGCCACTAGATCGGCAGATAGAGTCAAGCAAATCTGCATTTTCGGGCACGAAAATGCTCGTCGAAATTGGCTAGAAATCCGCTCCTCCGATGAGGCAACGCGCTCCGCCACGCGTAGTTCTACTTTTCTTTAAACAACATAAAATGGTACGTCCGGCGCGTCTTGTGCCCAGGTTGTAAGTCCGGACGGAGCTTGCCATGAAACCATTGTGTCCGCAAGAAGCAAAGGTAGGGAGTGTCTCGGATGCGGAGTCGCAATAGAGACGAGGAAAGTCGTCACCTTGCGCGGCTACTAGAGCCACGATGTCATTGCGCGAGCCGATAAAAGGCGAGCGCAAGGCAGAAGGTGGCTAAGATCAAGCCGGGGAGATGCTTATGTGGTTACGCATGTGAGCGTCCGCGACATGCATTCTGCTGGACCGGTGCCGCTTTGTCTATGGGCCGTGATTGGCCATGGGGCCGCGGACTCGACATGGACGGGTTAACTACCGTTAAACCCCAATATTTACCAATACAAGAAGAGTAATTTATTGGGTCCTGCGAGTATGTTTGAGCAGTCTTGATGGGATCGTCCGCTGGAGCTTTTCGTTATATGTGCATGTACAGATACCCGCACTTGTATTGTGCATTTATATATGAGTAGGAGCATGTTCTACTAGAATAAGATTTTACAAGAAAAAGCAGTGGAGGCCACCAAGCAAAAACAAGAAGAGAGGAAAACCTTAAGCCCGAGGAACAAGAAGGCATGCCATTGCATCAGCACTGTTCTAATGGCGCGGTAAGGTGCATATCGTTTCTAGGCAAATTTTGGGAAACAAGTAGAGTACGATGTTAGCGCTTGCCCAAATTCATAACCCTGCCTAGCCCCCTACCGTGCTAGGCCCAACACGGCTGATAATTAGTTTATTAGCGATTGCCACGAAGAGGTGGTCAGGTGGTGGTGGTGGTGAGTCTCGGCGGGCATGCGAGGGCACAAAGTGAGGGTATTATATCGCGAAAACCCATATCATATTGTCCGCATGGGAGATCGTGACGTTGGTGGGTACAAATGTCAAGTTGAGGGGGCGATAAGGAATTTTACACCCACTGAGTGACATTGTGTGTCATCTCACCCTCAGCAAGTGCCTAGCACTTGCCTATCACATGACACGCACTCACTTTGTGGTGAGCACACGCCAATGTATATTCTGACCATTTAGATGATTTCTAACGCTCAGCAACTTGCCACCATTAGCAACATAATCCACTCTAGTGATGATTGGCTTTGTCATCTTATAGTGATGAGCCACAGCTGCCGTACTATCACAATGCTACTCGACCAACACTGCGGTATAGCAACTTGATTACCATACAACACTATGTCCCTCAACACTCCCCCGTGCTACGCAGGCGAGCCCATGATGGCATTGCACAACTTGTTGTGCCTTGCACTTACTAACGGCTTGGATAGTTCATCCGCAAGCATGTTCTCTGTCGCACAGTTTTGCACCTCGATGTCTCCGCTCTCCACCTTGGATAAGTGGTACCTCTCGTCCAAGTACCGGTCGTCATGCTTCTAACTGAGTACGATACAACTCTGATTGTCCTCGTGAATGGTGATGCAAACCCGGAGTCTTGGTGAAACTCATGGAGCAGTTGCTTAAAACACATCGCCTCGTGAGTGGCCGCAATCAGCGCCGTATCCTCTGCCTCCGCTGTCGACAGTGCCACAGTTTGCTGCCGCGAACTCTTCCAATTGATCGTTGCACTACTGAGCATGAACACATACTATGTGCGAGAGCGCCGCTCGCCAATAGCACAGGCGTAGTCAGAATCTGACCCATCCTACAAGCTTTGATGAGGGTGCACCTACGTACATTGACACCGAATTTGCGGTTCCCTTGAGGTAGCGGAGCACCCTCTTGGCTTGATCCCAATGTGGCTGAGAGGGGTTGAGCATGTACCTACTAAGGTGGCTAACAACCATGGTGGTGTCGGGCAGTGCGCTTATGGAAGCGTACAACAAGCTACCGATCAAGCTTTAGTACGGCACTAAACGGGGAGGCAGCTTTAAGAGCGACGTCTCCACACAATTGCTCAAAGCATCGTCCGCAATAGGTGAGCCCACTGGCTTGCAATCCACCATGTTGAAGCGCTCTAGCATATCTAAGACGTATTGCTGATGTTCAATCCAGATGATGCGGTTGCCACGATCACGCTCCACTATCATGCCAAGCAACCAAGAAATTGGACCCATGTCTTGCACGTTGAACCTCATGCCGAAAGCCAACTTGAACCCAACGATGAAGCTACCCGCTGGTCCGACGATGATGTTGTCGTCCACGTACAACGTCAAGACATAAAGCTCACCCTCCTTGATGAAGACGTAAATGCCGGGATCCACTTTGGATTTGCTGAAACCATACTTCTCTAGGCATGTTGTGATGGTCTTACCACGCTTTCAGACCCATCAAAAGTGTGAGATTCGCGACCCACAACGCCGTTTGTGATACATGCTCCCCTGTACATACCGACAGAAGAAGCAAATGGACGTTGACCATCCAGTACAATTTCAGAAAATATTTGAATAGATATTCATCCGTAGATTTGTAAAGAATACAAATGTGACCCCATTTCATTTTCATGACAAGGACATTCATGTCTCGCACGTATTGCCAGGCTGGCACAGTACGCATCGCGGCTTCTCACTATAGACAATGTACGAGACTACAAAAAGAAAACGAAAGGACGCAATTGAGCCTGGCCCGCTACAGTAAGTTGACATTTTAAGATCTAATACTATCATCAAAGTAAGTAGCGAAGAGTAAATGATTTCAACGACAACACGCAGGATGACGGCGAACGGACACAATGAGCGGCGCCATCTGCTCTCGTCGCGCGTCTTGACCAGCGCGAACAGTCGAAAATTTGAATTACCGACACCGCTAATGAACTTGAAGCGCGCATATTCTGTAATTAGCTGAGACGTGTGCGTCCAATCGAACGCCCGACTCTTCGTCGATTGTCGCGCGGCAGGTGGTCCCCATCCTGACGTTCATACGAAACCCCTTACATATTTGTTACGAATCACATAGGCGGACATTACTATCGAATTTGTATACCTTAATAGATGTTTAAGATGTTTTTATCGAAATGTCCTAAGGTGGTTGGATCGCCATCTGTTGTAGTCGCGCGTCTTGACCAGCGCGCTCGGTGGACCTGTTGGATTTCTAGACACCGCTACTGACCTTGCATTGCGCATTTTACCATTTAAAGCGCGTGCGGCCTGTCGAACGCTCGTTTATTCATCGATCGCCGGCAGCAGGTATTCCCCATCCCGAACATCAAACTTAGCACCTTCCTACGTGCGAGTCATAGATGAAGCTCTGGCCAAATTTGCTCATTCAAATTGATATCAAAGACTTTTCACTAATATCTCGTGCAGGGAGGTTGGATCGCCCCGCGCCGCCGCTATTCAAGATGGATGGTAACGGCAGCAACGACAGTCACTCAACACGCGGTGCGAAAAGGCACAGACCAGAAGACCATAACGGTAAGCACGCTGATTGTTGAATAGCAGTCGATCGATCAATTGCGTTACTAGGCGCGGTTAACGTGGATACTAATGCGATCGGTCGTTGTTAGTTTTTTGAATATGTCGAGCGACGGCTGCGAGTCGTTAATTTATATATTTTGAACTGCCATCGCTACAGATGCTTGCTCGCCGACCGGTGTCAATGAAGCCTTAAACCCCATGCGGACCGTCGACCGTATGCCTTTAGCGCATGCTATCGGTGTCGCGCCTACTAGCTGTGTAGACCCGGAGGTTGCCACAAACGGGCAGCCTCAAGAGGGACGACCACCTTCAGCTGTCACAGCGGCTCCGCAGCTCTGCATAGATGAGCAATTACTGCAGTTGATGGTGACGGAGGGGTTCGCCCTGAATTCGCTTGTAGCTGACTTGCGGAAAGAGGTTGTGGACCTTAAACTCGAGCGGGGACGTTTGAAGGCGTCGCTCGCTAGTCAGCGGCACTACTTGAAGGAGGTGCAGGAGTCCCACAAGCAGCGGCTCGCCGCAAGTACAGAAGCAGCCAAGGCAGCCAATGACCGGGCTGATCAGCTAGCGGAGACGGTCGAATCCCTCCGCGGACAGCTAGACGCTGCTCAGAGGGCCCTATAGTCGTCATCGCGCGTCGTTCGGCGGAGGATCAACTACGACAACCCGAGCCGCTGGACGTTGGCCACGGACGTCAACAAATTGACGGAGTACTTCACGGAACATTTTGGCCCCGATTGGTTGAATTGTAACAAGGCCATGGGCGAGGGGGGTGGAGAGGAGCCCGCTAACCCTAGCAAGGCGGCGTACCCTACTAAGGTCATCGGGGCGTTTTTACGCAAACACGTTGATAACCTGGACCTGGACGATATGCTAAGGGGGAGCGTCATGCGCAAGATCGAGGAGGGCATCGTTAACATTATTTCTAGCCACTACGACGACGTTTCTGCCGAAGCGTTAATTCACGCGGACATGAGCACTCGAGGCTACCAAAAGGTCGCGAACCTCCTCAGTTGTGTTCAGGAGGACCAACGGTTGGTGAGAGCAAGGCTGCCGTACGGCACAGGCTTCCCTAAGCTTGGCTCCCTAAGACTCATCGGAGGGCGGGTGGGGGGCCAGATGGCAGGCCTTGGCGTAGAAAAAAGGAATTTCTAAAGCCGCCATGAGTGACGCGAAAGTTCTATTAACGTCGCGTATTCGCTGGCTAGTTCAGAACGGGCGGGACTTCATTAGTCATGGGACCGATAACCATGTGCAAGTTGAGCTTCTCGGGGACGCCTATGGCATCTTCAAGACGAACAAAGTGCACGGGACATCCCTCGTCTTGAAGACAATCTACAACAACTCTGGTGGGGGTGCGGGCGCCGCTGTGGACGAGATTCTGTATCGGTGCGGAGTCAACAACGTCGAGAACTGCACTATTTTGGGGTTTTTCTTGGGGGACGACAAGTACAAGGAGATCCAGGAGAAGGTACCGCAACTGGCGGGTGTGGTTTCGTGGCTGTTGTGTGAGGAAGGACTAGAGGTAGATGGCGTGAAGTACACGTTTAAAGTGACTTTTGGAGGTAAGGTGGCCTATGTTGTTTCTTAACGTGTGTTTGCTGTCGATTTATTATATGCATTATCAAATGTATGTTTCGCATTATATGCAAATAATTCATCTTGCTGTTCGATCGTCGTGTACTTGAGATTAAACTTTCTAAGGAATGCCCGTGTAATTTCGTGTTAGTTATGGTGGAAATAATTATATTATGACGTTCTCTTGCATGTTTCTAAATTGTCTGAAATTATTTGAATTTGTCTGTTAACGTGTGTTTGATGTCGATTTATTATATGCATTATCAATTGTCTGTTTCGCATTATATGCAAATAATTCATCTTGCTGTTCGATCTTCGTGTAGCTGAGATTAAACTTTCTAAGGAATGCCCGTGTTATGTCGTGTTAGTTATGGTGGAAATAATTACATTATGACGTCTCTTGCATGATTCTAAATTGTCAGTTTATTTGAATTTGTCTGTTAACGTGTGTTTGTTGTCGATCTATTATATGCATTATCAACATTATATGCATTATTTTTATGCATTTTTAAATGCCTATTTTGCATTGGATGCAAATAATTCATCTTGTTGTTCGATCGTTGTGTAGATGCCATTAAGCTTTCTAATGAATGCCCGTGTCATTTCGTCTTAGTTAACGCGTTTTTTATTGCATATGATAAAAGTACAATCTTGTGTTCATCCCCGACAAGCGACTTGAAGTTCTTGAACAGTATCATAGTGCTTAATGGATGCTCTAGCAGCTTTCCATGCATCTACTGTAAGATAATTAAGGCTCTTCTGCATTTAAAATCTTCCGAGCGCTATGAGATTGTGGGGTCAGAGACGGTGGACCACATTGAACCTAGAACGTTGGTAGAGCAAATCCAGCTAGCTCACACCCCCTTCGAGCAGAGCACCGACCATCATACTTCTAGCGCCTCCGGATGTGCTAATGGTGAGGGTTGCGCATCTTACGTATGTCCGAGATGCAGCAAGTCCATAGGACATTACCACAAAGAGCTCAATAGGCTGCCCCTACCACGCAAGGCCAAACCCGGGCCTGACGACTACGGCGTCGCGGCGAGAACTAAGGTCAACGAACAGCATTTCGGCACCATGTTAAGGCCCATGCTTGACATGCCGATCCTGCACTACGTGTTCGACATTTTGCACTGCACGTTGCGCATCGATCCTCAGCTTTTTAAGTGGACGGTGACTCAAAACATTGATGCAGAGCAGTTGGATGAGGTGAGACATGTCGTTAGTTGATAACATTTCGTTCATGTTTTTATTATCAATACCTTTAGAGAGCATTATCTAATTATGATAAATAATCTTTTTGACGATATAATTTGTCTTTGTACATGTAGTGCTTTGGGTTCAGGACGAGAAGAAAATCAAGCTCAACGCTGGTATTCAGCCTGGCCAGCGGCGCGCAGGGTTCAAGGGCGGATCGTCTTTGTCAACGGAGTCATGGCCAAGGGAGATCCGCTCGACCCTGATGGACTTCCACGAGGAACTCATGAACCAAGTGTTCGAGGACCAAGGCATTGCGTTGTGCCAATGGTCGAAGCACATGTGGCGCACGTTCTCCTATTGGAATCACTGATTGGGAGTGGCTGCGAGGACGATCAGCCGTCGCGGGACACCCATGCAGCGGAGGTTAAGAAGTATGCCGAGATGTTTATGTCAGCCTACTTGATGCGATGCGGCCCTGAACACGTGATAGTGTACATGCATATCATGCAGTGCCACTGTCACGAGGTGATTGAGATGCATGGCTCCCTGGACAAGTTTTGCAGCCAAGGTGCAGAGGCGATCCACCAAAAGACGCGCCACGTCGCGCTGAAACGCAGTGACATGCATGTGGAGAACTTGGCAGAACAAGTCATGTGCAAAGTGCGGACCTATCAAGATCTCGTTGCTGAAAAGGGTCACCCTCAGAACTATAGGGCGCCCCGTCAGCTCAGAGATGGTCGAAGCAAGGCATGTGCTGCAAGGAATGCAGCCATGATTCAGGGGTGTAAGGACTACTTCGACACGATGAAAGCCTTCGCCGAGGTCTTATCGCGGAGAAAGCGTTGCCGCCCGAAGACGACCGCGCCTCACCAGATACCCAATGGAATGACCATGACCGCGACTCACCTGATTTAGACAGTGATGAAGAGGCCCCATGCTTGATGGGAGGACCTAGCTTTGCACCATAGCTGTGTGCATTACCTCGCCAAACTTTGAGAATATAAACATTGCGATTGTAATATGCTGCAAATGATGAGCGCTAATCATTTCATCAGGTGTCATTACCGACTCTGTAGTAAATCACACACTTCAATTTAATTTACGACAGCCCTACTGTTTTGTCAATGCTACAAATGCAATTGCTTATTGCATGTGCGTTTTAACCCTTACATCAAACAATACAATGCGATAGTAACCGGAAAAGCGATGATGATGTGTTTCTGTTACAACTTTACAATGTAAGCATGTGTGCTCGAGAGTCGAGACCTCATACCCTTGCATTAAGATCGCGCGATGCTTGTCATGTGAATGATGATGATGCGTGTCATCTACGATCATGGAGTGAGCCGATGCGGGATGTATGTACAAGCGCTCAATGCCCCGTATGCATCGGCGGTCATTGCACAAAAATATTGAAGTAGTGTGTGATCGAAATATTATTACATGTTAAATGTTGCTAATGACGCCATAACATGATCACTTGGCAAGGTCATCTATAACCAGTTTTACTAATCTAGCGCCGCGAGTTTTCAAGTCCTCTAGTCGCCGAGCCTTGTTTTGCGCCATACGATTTGGATCCTCTCTATAACGTTTAAGTGCCGCCTTAATAAGTTCTACCTCCGCTCCCCGCCCTAGAGCGTGCAACATCCGTGCCCCCGCTGACATTGCCGAGGGAGGCTTATTGCGCCGCTGCGCATGCACCCTCGATGTTGTACGCACTCCAGCAGTGGGCATCCCCCCATTATCTGCCGGGGCGACATGCTGCACGGTACCTGCCCCAACATGCGGCGCGCCCACCAGACATGACCCACCTCCGTCTACATGCATTGGCTCGTTCCCCGCCCTGCCCCCCAGTGCCTTTGCTGCATGTTCTGACCCCACCGGTCCAACCACTATGTCATCCTCTTCCTTTAACTCACCTGGAGAATCGCAGGAGAAGATGTCGGCATCCTCAACCGGCGGCTCCGTTGCGTAGCCCCCCCCCCCCCCCACCCTCCAAGGCAACGACGGAGCACCCACATCCTGCCCGGTCCCCGCGCGAGGCGCCTCATGAGAGGCATTGCCTCTTGCCCCTAGCCTGCGCGCAAGGGCTCGCTCCTCGCGCGCAGCAGCATCCCGGGCGCCGTGAATGCCTATGTATCAGATCATATAAAAGGTGTGATGTATTGACATCCAGAATATAATAAAACAACTTTATACAATAAACAAAATCGCAATCATAAACCACATGCAACAGCAACTATCTTTCTAATAAATAAAGGGTATCATGGGACCGACACGCTCAGCTAAAACTTATGATGGCCAAAACTATAGTTACAACATTATACAAACAGGAATAAAAATCGCAAAACACAAGCAACAACAACTGTTTTTTGTTCTAAAGGTAAAGGGAACCGACTAAGTCAGCTTCGGGTGCTCTCGCTTGTAGCCGGCGCGCTCCGGCATGAACTGCAACTCGGGAATTACCGAGGATGCAACTGCCCTCCCTATTGGCTTCCGGAACAAACGCTTTATCTCCTCGTGAAGCACAAGGTTCTTCAACAATTGTTTCACGTATGCCTGCATGGAATTGACTCGAACTTCAATGAGCTTTTAAAGGCACCAATTCAGCACGATGGTGACAACATATTCCGCACGATGCATCACGCCAACTAGCCGTTAGCGGTTGTATGACGGTCGGGGTGTTAGGACGGGGGGTACATCTTACCTCCCAGTTCGAGTACGGTGGAAGAAGCGCCCACCGCCCACCATAGAACCACGTCTCCTCCGAGGGCATTGGCTGGTTATTCGCCGCGTAGACCAGCGGGGCGTTCTCGACCACCATTATGGTGGCGGTCGAGAAAATCGCCGAAAACTTGTAGTCCGTCGAACCAGACGGGGAGTATGTTGTCTCGTGCAGCTCCAACGTCACAGGCGGGAGCATCATCGCTGTAGCCCCCCTCTTATCCTTCGGGCATTCCTCAGGGTAAGGCAAGAACCTGCGATTATCATCACATAGGCGATATCTCGGCTCATGTTCGCTTGAAGCATATATTGCAATCAAAGCGAGGGAACTATCCTACCAAAACAATGAGCGGGAAAACTTACACGATGCACACGAACCCCCGTTTCTTCCCGTATGAAAGGTCATGGAAGCTCGCAAGCTTTCCGACTTCCCTATTAGCCCAACAACAACGATAAGATGAACAGTTCTTGTTGAGGTACGCAGAGAGTAACGAAAAAATATACAAATGGTGACAAGTCGTATATAGCTTGGGTGAATAAGGGTCAGCGCGCATGTCAAGATCGAAGGAGGAGACCCATACGGGCAAGAGTGAAAATAAGCAGATCGATGTAAAAAATATGTCGTCAGTAACACCACTTATGTAGGGAGCTCACCTCATCAAATTGAATTGCCAGCTCCTCACCCGTGTCTTGACTTCCCCGCCAAACTTTGTTGTCTTCTTGTTTTTCCACTCACTCGGCCCGTATGACATGTTCCATGGTTCGCGCTCCGCTGCCTCGTCGGGGTCGTCGTTGAAAGCGTCTACGTACTCTACCAAGTCCTCCGCCAACTTCTCGCTCGCCCAATCTACTGTCACACAACATCGAGCTTGAGGCATAGCCTTAGCCACGGATTTCCTCATGTTCTTCCGTAAGGCTATCCATTGGGGTGGATGGGGCGCCGCCATGGCGACCAAGCAGCGCTGCCGAGATGCGACGACGAAGAGAACAACGACTACTGGGAGCGGCGAAGTCGCGGCCTTTTTTATTTTCGAGGCTCTGCGGGTGGGTCACAGATCAAGAACATATGAGATGGTCACAAGACTTCATTGGATTCTGTGCGGTTTATTAATGATGTACATCGTATCATGTCCTCGTATGCAGTGTGAAAGAATATGTGATACGCACGTGACAAGGAAGTCCTAAACCCGTACCACGCTCTTAACACCTAAAAAGGTACAGGCCGCGGAGGCTGGTCAAAATGGAGCGGTGTGCGCGGTGCCTTATTCCGGTTCCTAGGAGCGTGCTTGAGGCCATGCAATGATTTCTTAAACAAGCACACTCGCTCGTCTCCATTGATGTCGGTGTGACGGAATCCTTCAAGCTGCCTCATGTAAGTTTCCTCCTTGATGTCGGCCTCCAAGAATGCCGTCACCGCATCAAGTTGCTCCACCTCCCAATCATTGCAAGCAACAAGCGCGAGCAACGTCCGAACAGAAATCACCCTCAGTGTGGGAGCGATTGTCTCTTGGTAATCCACACCATCCTTCTAAGTAAACCCGCGAGCCACAAGTCTTGCTTTGTACCTTTCAATCTGCCCATTGGCATCGCGCTTTAGCTTAAATACCCACTTGGAGTCCACGAGCCTGCGGCGGGCGGGACAAGGGACCAATGTCTAGGTTTCCGAGATGCAAGTGAGTCGTACTCGCTCTTGATAGCTGCCTCCCACTCCCCCAATTGGGGAATCCTCAGCGCTTGCTTGTATTAGACATGCTCTTGAACAATAGGGCTAATGGTTGGCTTAACAAATGCGCTACTTCCCGCAGTCCATCCATCTCCCGAAGCTCTCGTTGAACGGAGATTACACCTTGGACTGGGTACGCATTGCTGTGGCGAGGCCGTGGATCGAAGATTATACCTTGAACGTGGGGTCTCCCCCGAATGCACGTCCAGTTCATCTTCCATCGACCCGGAATGTTGAAGCGACTCCCGTTGCGGCGACTCCCGTAAAAGTGTATCCGGTTCTTCGCTACACATGGTGCGCGGGATGTTGTCCGCTTCATCATCATTGCGTTGCTCCGCATTGCTCTCCCCCATGGAGAGGACGTCAGCCTCGTCGGCTACTGACCACCCGACGACTACCAAGATTGCACACCAACCACGCCGGTGACTCGGAAGCGTAACCCACAAGGACACCCTTCCACGCGCGATCGTCAAGTTTGCGGCGTTGAGACATGTCAACGTGGATGTAGGCCGGATAGCGAAAGACCCGCATGGAGCTCAAATCATCTCGTTTACCGGTCGCCAAGGTGAAAGTTGCACCGCCGGCGCCACCACTATGCACACGATTGTGGACATGCACCGCAGCGGCCATCGCTAGAGCCCACTACGATTTAGGCAGCGCGGCTTGCCGAATCATTGACTGCGCCTTCGGGACCAATGTCCCCCACTGCCGCTCAATCCGGCCATGTTGCCAGTGCGCGCAAGGCGCAGTGATCTCCACGGCGATGTTGAAGTCATCAAGGAGGTTCTGGAAGACACGACCTAAGAACACCGTTTCAATGTCCACACGAAGACGACGAACCGTGTGCCCAAGAGAACGGATGGTAGTCAACATGCGACGGAACGAGGCGGGAGCCTCATCCTTGTAGCGGACCGCACCATACAACATGAAGCGGCTGCGAAAATCAGTCGCACACACGTTGTACCGCCGTCCTCCCAAGAATGGAATACTCGTAGGACCGCGGAAGTCCAAAGGATTAGGACCTCAAAGACATCAACGTTCCGGTCAACAGACTCACGCGAAATACGGCGGACGTGCGACTTATACACATCACATGTCTCACAAAAGCCCAACTTCTCCGACACAGAAAGCGCCACACCCTCCACCTGAGTGGCCAAGAGCCCGTCCAATTGCGACTCGCCAAGGTGACCGAGTCGGGAATGCCACAACCGTTTTTCCAATGGCGCAGTGGCGACCGAAGCGGTAGGATTCGAGGGAGCAACCCGCGCCGGCAACCACACCAACAAATGCGCGCGCCCCAACGGAAACACCACGCCACCACCATGACCGGCATGAAGACGAAGGTGGTCCACGGGATCAGCTAACACCATGCAATGACCTTGTCGCCGAGCTTGGGTGAGGCTGAAAAGCCTATGGTAAGACCACGACGCGCGACGGGATAGCTTAGGAATGTGGAGCACATTCTTCAGCATGGCAAGAATCTCCTCTCCATCGTCAGCCTTCACGATGATGCGGACCGAGCCCACGCCAACAGCGCGGGCATTCACACCCTTCACCCACGGGTCACCGTCGGTCAGTGAGCGCTCGATACTCACAGCGTACACTAGTCATGTGATGGTTGGCGCCGCTGTCGGCCAACCACATCCACGTTTCCCCATCGCGCACGAACATGTGCCGAGTCTCGGAGAATGGCCTCGCATGGGTGGCCGTCACGTCCTTGACCGCCGGAAAAGCAAAGGGGGAGTCAACCTCCGCAGAGTTACCTCCGATGTTGTTGTCCGGACACTCGGGCCTGCAATGGCCTTTCTTACCACAGCCATAGCAAACACCACGAAAAATCCTCGCTATGCCTTTGCCATAGGAGGCACGACGAGTACTCGTAGCTCGTTGAAGAGATTTCAGTTGGCCTTGGAGCTCGGAGACTTGCTGCTTCAATAGTTATTCAGTCGTTGCGTCATCATGAGACGTTGCAAAAGCCGTAGGCGTTGGAAGCTTCGTTGCACGTGATTGCGCACGACTCTCGATGCGCATGCCCTTTTCAAGCATGAAGATCACGCTTGACGGTATCCATGTTGAGGTTGTGTACGTCTCACGTGTCGGTGATGGAGTGGTATTCGCTGCGCATGCCCTTCTCCTAGTACATTATGATACGCCGGTCGTGGACGACGTCCCAAAATCAGGTAAGCTATAGTTGTAATCAAACTAGCCGGTTCATGTATCGAATGCCGCTCTCGCCGTCCGCTTGCGACTTGTCTAAGTCATGCAATAGCTCCGTACACCATTAAATACTATCGTCCGCATAATGATTGACTGACGCGGTCCACGAAGTGTGGCCGCATGTCTTGTCATCCTCTAATATTCTTGATAATCGAGAGATCGTCCTCCGGCAACGCAATAATCAATGTGGAGTACATACCGACTTGTTGTTGAGAGGAAGCGGCACCATCCGACGACAAGGCCGGAGCCGAATTTTGCATTAGGCCAAAGGCACGGAAATGTTTCTTCTACACATCAAAGTATCGTCTCTCCCAACTGAACTTCGGTAGTTTTACAGAGTCCATGGCATATGCGTTGGATGCTCTCTCTGGAGCACCAGAAAATAATATTGCCACCAAGAAAAGCACCAAGTACCGGTCAAGAGGCGAGCAGCACGGCTCAAAAAAGGAGACGACAAAGGGCTAACCGAATACGCAATTGTACTCCCGGAGTCTATACAGCCAAGGCAATCAGAAACGAGTCCGAGAGGTCGGTCAAGTGACGTCGTGCATTATCGCTAGTTTAATTGTGGTAAGATGCCTTTCCAAAAATTCAGCCGGACCACTATTGATTTTCCGGAGAGAAGGAAAGTGGTAGGTAACAAGCTCCGGAAGCGAACAAAATTCCAGAAAGCGCCGAACTAAAACAAAAGCAAGCCGATCTTCACGTCACACGAGTCGGTGCTCATGCGTTCACGGCTCCAAGCGACACAAACAAGACGCTACCAGCCGGGTATCGAAATAAAGCTACAAACACATGCAAGAGCCAGCCACTTTGTGAGCCATCCGCACCTCACGTATCGTGCGACGCCACAAAGCTCTACCACTCTTCGAGAAGCAAGCTCTAGGTTTTAGTCAAGACAAACGACTTCAACAACTAGGAGCTTGAGGGGTATATTAGAACTAGCATCCCGTTGCCTAGTGCTTATGTACAAGGTAGCTAATTTCATCCTAGCACTTAGTGTTATGCTATTAGCGGTACTCTATTCCCTACTTGTGGCGGTCGGCCGGCCCTGCCGGTGCCTTCGCCGGCCGCCATCTCTCCCTTCTCTCTTCTCATAGGGATGTCACCAAAGCCGGCCCCCTTGTGGGGCCGGCACGACCCTACATGTAACCATATACTTCCATCTCCAACATGCCCATAACCGGTTAAATTTGAGGGGGCGGTAAGGAATGTTTACACCCAATGAGCGACACTCCATGTCATCTCACCCTCTTCAAGTGCCTAGCACTTGCCTATCACAGAACACGTACTCACCTTGTGGTGAGCACACGCCAACGTACATTCGGAGCATTTAGATGATATCTAATGCTCAACAACTTGCCACCATCATCAAGGATTTTCAAAGCCCTCCGTAAAAACCCGTATGATAGCTATTGATCGTGCGGATCGCATCTCTTGGTACCTCTCTCAGCCCCCAACCGCGACAAGCATGGCAAGGCCACATGATACCCAGCGCCACCACGTGGAGGTGGGGTGTTGCCGACGGGTATGCGTGCATACCCCCCTCCGCGGTCGCCGCCGTTGTGCCGCCGGAATATCCCCCCTAAGCATTGACCGATCTTATGTCAATGTAAGCCACTTCAACTCGGGCTTTAATAACATCTCGACAGAAAGTTAGTTTCTTGAGAAACCACTTGCGGGTGATGGAAAAGGGATATAAACAATACATAATGGATGACACGAATAATGTCGCAGTAAAACCAAATTGATGGATTCACACGATGAATGTAAAAATGGCGTTGGCATATCCCAAGTGTCAAAGCGTGTACTGCCGATGGCCATGCAATGGCAACAATCCATGTTTCCTAATGGTATACCATTATTATTGACAAAGAATAAAGCCAGTTGAGGTTCGTTTTCATAATCATAATCATTAGCGCGTTTCTCTATCTCAAGAACTTCATGTCTTCCGTACGGTTAATCAATGAAAGGCGTCGTTTTCGCAAATGCAATATGTGCAACGCATAATTACTTTTAAGTTCATCTTATGTTGTCGGTGTGCACATTCATAATAACGGCAACATTTGTTGATGTATTTGGGGAGCCCCCTACCCACCCCCATGTACTCTCGTCACCAACAAGGTATAAAATAATTAAGCATATTAATGAATATATAATCCATATATATCGTATCGCAAAATAAGCCATTGCGCCCAAATCTTTCCGGCCGGGCGGAGCAAGATGAAAAGACCTCAATACGCAATTGTAAATTAATATTGATTTTGCGTGACTAATGTCCATGGACGAAATCACTCGTCTTCTAAGCCTCCGCATACGCCTCATAAGTTAAAGATCATGCATCATCAACTGTTGTGCATCAAACTTTGATGCATAATCCGTTTTAACATCCTCCTAACCGTGGACGCATCGATTAAGTAGAACACTAATTCCTATATGCATCGATTAATGGGTAACAAATTCGTGGATGCATCGGTTAAATGGTGATACTAATTCGTGGACGCATTGATTACATAGGGCACAAATTCGTAGACGCGTCGATTATATAGGGTACTTATTAATGTTGGATGCATTGATGTAGGTAATGCGGGACGAATACATTGATGCACCAACATCGGTCGCCTCACACATACAGCTTCAATGAGATGATGAGCCGGATTATTACCGGATGGTAGCCTCGAAAATACTTAAGCAAGAATGTATTGCTATTGACTTCTAGAAGACTCTTGTTATTTAAGATATTTCAAATGGGATGAATCGACGCGACCGATGTCCCGAAATTGTAAAGGTAATTCGTTGTACATCGATTATATGCATCACTAATTCATGGACGCATGGAGTAGTTAGCGTGCTAATACTTCATAGACGCATTAACTAAATTGGGCACAAATTCATGGACGCATCGATTAGATATGGCACTAATTCGTAGATGCATTAAATATATAGGGCACTAGTTCATGGACGTATTGATGCATCATGATCCCGTGAATACATCGATGTTTGATGCGGAGGCTTACCGTCTTCAACCGCGTAGTACGGGCACCGTGGCCCCAAATAGAACTACCAACCCCCCAACCGCGAGCATGATGGAGGACTTGTATCTGTCGGAATCGGGTCATTACACGTAGGTCGTGCCGGCCCCACAAGGGGGCCGACTGTGGTGGCTAGAGAAGTGAGAAGAGAGAGATGGCGGCCGGCGAACGCACCGGCAAGGCCGGCCGATCATCATTAATAGGGAATAGAGTACCGCTAATAGCATAACACTTTGTACTAGGATGACAAATAGCTACCTTGCACGATGACACTAGCTAGGTAGCACTAGGCAACGGGATGCTAGTGCTAAAAGTATCTCATATCCGCGGAAACTGGGTTGTCTCAAACATTCGTGGTCTTCCCTACACGAACCGTTGTGGCTTAGGTACCGACCCCAATGACGTGTATACCCGATGTGTGGATATTGCTTTTTCACGGGGTTAATGCATTTCCCAGGAGTATCGATTTGCGCCTCGCGCTGATATCCTCAAGCCCCCCGTCATTTATAATCAATAAAACAAAGAACATAGAAGTTCTATAATGGTAGCGACTATAATGTATCGTCATCGCCAGTGGAATCTACGCTGGGCAAGTCACCTTTTTGAAGCAAAGGCCCGTGCGTACGGCTGCTTCCCAATGGAATAGCGTAACCAACACTTCCTTCGCATCCACAATCCTATCGAGCTCAACGCCAAGATTTACCTTTTCACAAGAGCGGAACATGCACCCCGCCAATGAGCAGCACATCACCTTCCGCATGTCCCTCACACAGATCTTAACCTCGTGTAATCAAGGAGGGCGAGGGGTATCGACTTACATCAATCGTCTGCCACTCCGCCACCGGATCAAAATTCAGCGTGAACTTCATCTCACACATACGATGCCCAGGTGTGGGTCGGTCTAAAGCTGTGTGGCTTGACTTTTGTCCGTGAAAGCAGCGTTGATTTTAATACAGTCCCCATGTTGTTTTTCGACTGAACCGCATCCTGAAGCCGGATTGGCGAGGGAAAACCAATAGTCCAGTGCACAAAGCTCGAGCGTTTGTGATTAACAGAAATTTTCAGCCTTATGGAGTTGACTCAGTTGAGATTGCTTGGCCTTCCACAGACGTGAACTTATGAAAAGTCAATAAGCTCCCCGTCCGAAGTTTGACCAGGGCATGCTTGTCCTGCAGTCTTAGAAAGGTTAGGGACGTCCACTACTGTACAAAAGAGGTGTAACCATCCAGTACCAATCAAAAAGTGAAATAGTTCGTGTAACACCACTGGCACTGTCAAAGAGTTCATGCCACGTCATGGTAACCGCTGGGCTACAGATACAGTGGGTCTCCCTGTCCAATATCTTGCTCAATACAACGCACACACTAGGTCGCACAAGCCCCTGGTGCTGAAGCGGAACAGTGAGGCATTGTTGTTACAGAGATAGATGCAATCGGACGGCCTACTGCGGGGTTGGTGATCGTACGCCCATCGGTCAGGCAGTTTATGCGTCGTTGCCCAGCCAGTTGGAGAACACCTCGTAGTCGGGGCCTGCGTAGTCGTGCTCCTTCCTGAGTGCAGCGATGAAGTCCTTGCCAACCTGCTTGACCGCTGCGGGCTTGCCCAGCTTGTTCGACACACCATTGCGCATGTTTTCCAGCTTCTTCTGCTTGAGCTCGGAGCGCTGGGCCTAGAACAAATACCACGTGCAGATGCGTTACATCAAACAATGGAATGTCATCGATTGGTAAGAATGAGGGGCTACACTTACATGCCGAAAGGGAGGCAATACGCAGGCAAACGCTTACCTGGAGCAGCAGAGCATGGCGGCGGGCAGTCTTGGCGTAAGGGTTGAGCTTGATCATGGCACCCAGGTTCTTCAGAGGGTTCTTCTTCATGGTGCTGCCCTTCTTCACCTCCTTGGGCTGGCGCACTATGGACTGGATCTCATCAGAGTTGATGACACGGGTCACATCAGGGTTGCTCATCATGTTGCGGGGCACCTTGAAGCCCTTCTTCACGTCAGACTCCTTCTCGGTGGTGCCAAAGATGGAGTCCAGCTTCTCCATGGCAGCCTTGGTGTAGATGACAAAGCGACCGAAGTGACCGCCGGGAGCCAGCTGCAGCAGGTTCAGGCGGTCGACGCAAGCCAACTCCACGCCAGGCAGATTACGGAAGGCCTTGGAGATGCCCTCATCGGAGGCATACACCACCAGGGGGCCCTTGCGGCCAATGTAGCGGCGGTTCCTCATCTTACCCTTGCCGCGACGCAAGTTCACAGAGGCGCGTGCCTTCTCGGTGTCATCCTGAGCACCGATGGCAGCCATCACAGCCAGGGCCTTGCTAGTCTTCTTCAACCCCTCAGCGTCGTTGGACACCACAAGGGGCATCTCAGCCACCTGCACGATGTGCCACAATAGGTCAGCCAAGAAGTCCCTCCCCCGTTTCCAAACACTCAGCGATTACAAATTAACGCATACTTTAACGCTTAAATGGGGATAATCTGCAGACGTGTTTCAGGAATGAAACGGGATGCATCCACGTGAGGCTTCCTTGTTGGTTGCATGTGCGAATATGGTGTCGCCGGGCAACAGGATACAAGATATGGTAGAGAGGACAGGGGAGGGAAGCTAAGTGCGCTCTTCTCACCTGGTCAACCTTGTGGCCACGCGCCATCACCAGCGCCGGCACAGCAGTGGCGGCCAAAGCAGAGCAGACAGCGTAGCGCTTAAGGTTAACATTAATCTTGCGGTGCCACCTACGCCAGGTCTTGTTGGGCGCAAACATGCGGCCACCGCGGCACATATTGCCAAACGCACCCTGGCCTGCGCGGTGGGTACCACCACCAGGCACGCGGGGAATACGGGACACAGCCCGACCAGTACCCCAAGACTCGGCAGACGTCTGCATGCCGGCAGCAAACTTCACGGCATATGGCTGGCGAGCGTTCTTGTTCATGCCAGTGTGCACCTACACAAACACGATAGCAAGACAATTCAGAAACTCGTTTTGCCCGCACTTCTCACCTTGTCGGAAGGTCCACAGCCTCAGTATGACATGAGTTGCACCCACATCTTTCAAAACGTGGGCCCACGCTCCCTGCCCACCCCTGCCTTCCCTTCCCTTCCTTTCCCCTGTCCTGACCAAAAAAGGTTCAAAACGAAACCCAGCGGCTAAAAACCCGCACCATCAATCAACCTCCCCCGCGTCACAGTCACACGATCTAGACACAGCAAGCACAGACAGAGTACTGAAAACCCGTAAGGACGAAAGGACGCTGCACGCAGCGAACATACAGAAGGGATATACACCGTAAAAGGAATAATTCGGTCGACCGACGCACTGGAAGGCGCAACAACTGCGTTGGCCGGACACTGTATTTCGCCGCCCCTCTTGGCATTCGGTAAATCCAACCGCCACTACATCCCAGGCTATCCACTGCGCTGAAGATATCCACTGCACATAGTGCGCACACACCTCTCCACCCCCCTGGGTAGACTAAAGAACGCGGCAGCAGTGCAGTGCGAGGCGCCAGCGGCGGCGGCGGCGGCGGCGGCCGCTGTTCCATCTTTAAGTACTAATTGTATCTCACCTGAACAACGATGTCGGAGCGCAGGGGGGCAGAAAACACCGCTGGCAGGGCGATCTGCTCGGTGGAGGCAGAGCCATCCACCGCCTGGACGGTAACCATCGGGCGTGCGGCGGCCATGGTGTCGTATGCAGCAATTAGGCTGCTAGGCAGTGAGGCTAGGCGGAGCGGAGCCACCAAACGCAGAAGAGGGAGCTCCTGTCGAAAACGCCCGGACTTCAGAATGGCCCCGACTGGGCGGGCCCGCTCGGCGCCGGCTTGCGGGCGAGATACGTAGCGATACGAGAAAACGTGTACTCTGCGCAGTAGACGAAAAGGCTTCGCGATGAGAGCTATGTGTACATTTACTTCAAATCATTTATGTGTACATTTACCAGCTCACTGTACCATACTGCACCATTGCAAACCCTGAAACCATGTATACCCTAACATTTTAATGTGGCTGTACCCTCCCTGTGCAGCTTGCGTCCGCCTGGTATTGATTGCAAAGAAAGAAATCAAGACTTGGAGTAAAGCAAAGCGAAAGTTGGAAAAGAGGGAAAGACTGATAAGGGTCCCAAAACGAAGCAACGACATTCCATTGCACGTGACATGGACATAGGAAGGATTTGCGGCGGAAACGTGGGCAAATCCACCCGAGAGTGGTAGAATACCATGGGTATACAAGTGTGGCAGCTTGCCTCTTGAAGATGGCTAACACAAATCAACTATGCAAGCGGGCGTGCAAAAAGGAAAATACCGAAGACGTTAATGTTTTCAAAATAAGGGATTACAAAAAGAACAACATGAACACGGACAAGGAAAAAGGAAGGGGAAACAAAAGACGTTATTTTTTGCTTGACAATCAATGTAATTAAAAATAGAAAATGAAAAGGGTGATTTCTCCTCCCTCCACAGCACTAGGCTTCAATTGGCCTAGCGCTAGCTAGCTAGCTTCCACAAGTATCGCAATCATCCTCCACACACACACACACACACACACACACACACACACACACACAGCTTAAACTAGCTAGGGCTCTTTCGTAACGGTCGTCATCCGTAGTCATGCGACGTGTCCATCTTGTCTCGAGAAATCGTACCTTAGCGTCTTGAAGCAAACGTAACTAAATGTGAGTAATGTACGTCCCGGGAGGTAATGGTAGTACAATACAACGAACCATGTCCTCGAGCTTAACAATGGCGAATCGTAAGGTTGCAGCCGGTAATGATCCGCAGATGCAAATACCATGTACGAACTATTTTCCACAGATCCGCAGTGCTTTACACTGATGTAATTACAAGAGGCAAGATAAGAACGTTAACATGGGAAAAAGGGGGGAGGGACCAAGAGGGTAAGAGTGACAAGAGGGTCACGAAATCCACGGCACGGCTTACACTGACGTGCGGTATTTGCATGTAAATTTAAAAAAATCTGCTGAAATCCACTTGCGCGTGGTACTATCTTCCTCACATTTGGAAAAATCGGGGGACGCCTTCCATGAGACGTAATTGATGGATGTCATTCATTTTCGCATACTTATATTGTTCTTATGGATATAACAAGCGATATACCGACACAACCATCTCCCGCCGCGTCGCGCTTAGGACAGTGAGCGGCTTTGGCGGTAAAAAGTTTAGTTTCTCGGCGCCCGCCTATGGCGGAGCCGCGGCGGCCCCGGAGGGGGGTGCGTTCGTATGCCCGTCTGCACTCACCCCCACCTCCTCATGGTGGGCGATGATATCCCTATTGCCGTGCCATGCTTGGGGCAGACGGGGCTAGGCGGGGCGAGCCGGCAGATGCGATTCGCACAATCATCAACTATCGGGAAAGCCTTATTGGACGGAGGGGTTTCAGAAATAATATCTTTACACTAAAAGCGCCAAGATCTCGCCACAATACTCACTCGGCCTGTCATATATGTATTTTCGCGAATGAATACTCTCATGTAACTTCCCAATGAAGAGGCGGGGGGGGGGGGGAGAACTGTGAAGAGTTTTTTGGCGAGGAGGGTGCGGACATGTCAATGGTGGGACGCGGGTGTTGGAGTTAGTATTTGACTGTCGGGAAGCAACGCCATGGAATGGCGTTCTCTTGACGTCGAATGACGCTTATGGGGGTGGAGCTCGACCCCAACAACGAGAAGGACAGCCGCGGCACGATCAAGCAAGGACCGGCGCGGTCGAGTCGGGGCCTTTGACGACCTAAGTGAGTTTTTCCGCCTGCCTTTCCCTCCAACTCCGGCACGGCCGGTATCGCACATGAGCCTAGGTAAGGCTTGCCCGACTCGACCAACATAGGATGGCAAGCTAGAATGATCATCGCCCTCGAGCGGCGGGAGCGGGCCACGCATCGTAGAGATAGCGACATGATATTTTTCGTATTTTTATCGTAGCGATAGACCTTGTCCGTCCCTACGTTATTCATGTTATGGTGTTAATGACGACGGAGAGGGATGGACAAGGAGACTCCGCGGCGAAAAACTCTATCCTTCAGACCTAGATGGCAATACTGGGTACGCCATGAGACAAGAACCGATTTATCGGTACTTGTTGTAAAAACATCAATTTCAATTTCAATCACATTTCTCCAAAACACATTCGGGCATATTGTTCGCCCTCCACCATGGAGCCCCCAAGTCTCTTATGCGTCGACGGGGGAGACGCTACGTAACTTGAAATGTGGTAGTTTGGTATAACTCGTCCTATTCATGAAGCACCAACACGGCTCATCGCGGCGCGTTCCTCCGAGCGAAAAGCTGAATACCATGAACCCGTTGTGACTGCCGTCTACGAGCCAGCTCTCCGAGTAGGTGGGGTTATGGGGAGCAAGAACGGCGCTTGCCCAACGTATTGTGACTTTGTGATGACCCTACCGTCACCGCTCTCGTGTATTTTCGCGAATGGTCTCACCCGATGCCTCGCCCACCGCCGCCACACCACCACAAGAGCGCAATATATGCTCAAGCCGTGATGGCAATAGTGGAAGCGGCTAGCCTGGATAGACTGTCTAGCCATGGTTGATGGTAGCGAAAGAGAAGTAGCGTGAGCGGAAACGCTCGATGGCAGTGAAAAATTGAAAAGAGGGGCTACATGACTTTTTTGGTAGACAATGCTTCAATATTCCGCCCGATAGTGATATATAAACTGAAAACTACATATCGATACCGGACGCCCATTTTGTGACCTCATTCGCAGTTACTTGCAAACAATGAAAACCTGTGAAAGTATACGGATATAACGGGTATTTGTACAAAATTTACATTTTGCGTCTGCGAATCGATACCGGATGCAATCATATTGCAAGTGCTTCCCTTCCGTGGAAAAGTATTGTTCGTAAAGTAACAAGTAGTACATGCACGATATCATATAACGTAATGTCGCAAGAAAGTAATACTCGTCACACTCGTACCCCTCTCTAGACAAATAGTAAACCGGGAAGCTAACCTCTAGCAATAGGTCGTGGGCTCTTATCTTGTAGATTCACTGGGACTTAGAAACGCGCGCACGGTAAGCGTGTATGTCGTAAACAATGTACGCCCAAGTCTCGGCAAACCCGTGCCATTGCTTGGGGTGTCTCTAAACAACTCTAGTAACGCCTTCGTGCGATGGACCTCGTTCGCAGTCGGTGTCATACATATAAAATATCGCCATCACTGAAGCTTAATGCACACAACCGAGATATGCACACAACCGGCGCAGCGGCGGCGGCCCCGGTGGGGGGTGCGCTCGCAGGCCCGTCGGCATCCCCTCACCTCCTCGTGGTGGGCGCTGGAAACCCCGTAGCCGTGCCATGCCTGGCACGGTAGGGGGCTAAGAGGGCCGACAGCTCGATCCGTGGGATCAACAGCTGTCGGGAAAGCCCTGTACATAGGGCTTTTGAAAAAATAATTTCTGTGCACTACCGGCGCCAAGATCTCCCGCTCGGCCCGTCCGATATGTTTTTTCGCTTACAGATACTCCTAGATACAAGCTTACTTTTAGGAGTGGGGTCTGTACTACGGCAGCGTTTGATGGCGAGGAGGGTACGGCCGGATCAGCGGTGGGAGGCGGGTGTTGGAGCTGGTGGTGGCCAGCCGGGAAGCAGCGCCAGGAAAGGGCGCTCGCTAGTTGTCGACCAGCCTTGTGCCGGTCGAACCTTACCGAGGGGTGAGGCAAGACAAGACACAGGACGGTGGCTAGTCGCAGACGGAGGAGCGGCTACAGGAGGCGGCGGCGATCCTCAGGATCAGCCGCCACCGGAAAGCCCTGTACGGAGGGCTTTTTGGGATACTAAAAACAATGTCCGTACCCGGCGTCGAGCTAGTTGGGGAGCAGCACCAGGGTAGGGCGCTCACTAGCGCGTCGCTACGTCGTCTAGCCTCATCTCCCGGGGGGAAGAGTCAGCTGGGACGGCAAGGAGGACGGTCGCGATGGGAGGAGCGACGCGATCTGGCAGCGACGACCCAAACCCGGCACGGAGGGTTTTGTTTAATTCCGGGCGCCCGCGGCCCGCCGGATCCGGCTACGGTGACCTGCCCCCCTTCTCTTCGACATCCACTACCCCGACAGACCTTCATACTCCTAGGGGTCCTTGAGCGTGGGCCCGGGTGAGCGCGGAGGCCCCCGCTCAAGAAAAGGCTGCTCGGTGGACGCGCGATCAGAGGGGGGAGGGTACGGCCACATGCCGGAAAACCGACAGGTACCCGGGTACCAGACAAAGAAAAAACCGGGGAAATGAGCGGGGAAAATTCAGGCGCGGAGGCAGGAGCGCTAGTTTTTTCTATGTCTGTGTGTCTCGGTCCCCCCCACCTGTCCTCGAGGTGATGGGGGACCTCGACACGGAGGACCGCCGCGTCGGTGGACGCGGCAAGACCTTGGGGCGGGGTTTACGGGATGGAGCGGCGGGATCGACGAGCGACCGCGCGAGGAGGGGTTTTTTGCCAGCGTTTCCCCTCCTACCTTCGGCAAGACCGAAGTCACGCGGGAGCTAGATTAGGCTGGCCCGTCGTCCCTCCCGAACGCCGACCGGCCTAGGCCGGTCGACACCCTGGTTCGGCGGGAGCGGGCCGTGCATCGTGAAGGTCGAGCAGCAGTTTAGTTTTGCATTTCTCGACAAGTGGATTTATTTTTAGATCTGTTTTTTCTTGATTACAAAATTATTAGCTGTTACTGCCATTGGAGAGGTTGGGATCAGTGGTTAACGGTCTACCTCACGCTTCTAAGTCATGTATGGCATAGCAAAAGGGGGGGCCCAGAGACGACAGCCGGTTCTTACTGGTATTGTTGTAAACAATTTCAATTTCAACTTCAATTTCGAGATATGTGTGAGACACAAATTTCCTCGTCGTCGTCTCCATGCGTGATGCGTCGTGACATGCACTGATGTTCGAAGCAAAAATGTAGAACATGTTCGTAGGTTCTTCACGTGAAACGCATGATATAAGCGTATCTTATGTGGAAGATGTAATATGTGTTATCTCGCGCACCGAAAGGGAGAAATTAAAATGAAAATGATTTACAACATTAAACGGTATCGCGCGGTGCGGCTGCTATGTAATATACCATATATAACTTAGAGTACAACATTTAGGCCGGCATCCCTAATCGTAGATACTCCTAGGGACTCAGTCAACAAAACCGTAAAGGGGAGTGTAAGCAACCTTTGACAAGACATTGCATTACATTATACTCAACGGTAAATCCTCTTTTGTAATCCATATAATCCCCCTCCGCCACGGACAAGAAGCAACATACAGTAAGTGCTATCGCTATCCCCGGTCGCCGTGCTAAGGGACATGCATGCTAATCCCCTTCTCTTCCCTCACCCATTGTTGGCACTCCTCTCGGAAAGAACGGTTAAGACAGTCGACGATGTCCCACCGTTGACATTTCCCGCCGGGGCTTAGGTCGGGGCGTTTGTGTTCATTAGAGTGCGCCTCCAATGGAATGTGTGGTCGCGGCGGGTTGGGCTAGTTTGGATCGGCGGGGGGTGTCATCCGGTTAAATGCTTGCTACTCGGGACTCGGATGGTGTGGACTTGGCGCGTTGGGGGTGGAGGCACCTTGACAAGGCGGGTGGGAGCGCCGGGAGTCGGGGTCTGGGCGTTGCAATTTCCGCCGGGAGTGGGCAACAGAAGGGGGTCCTCAGTTAGTTATATTAATATCCCTCCGTAGGGCTGCTAATGGACACATCCGTACGCTAGACTCCGGGGAAGTCTTGGCCCGCCACACATAGGTGGTCGCAGTGTATGCACGATGCGCGGGATTCATATACTCAATATGTTCCAATCGGGTACCGACTTTTGGGGCGTACTTGGATAAGGCGTACAACTCCGTTCCGGGAGGCGTGGGTTCTTACCCCCCTCATGGCATTTCTAAAAGGTTGTGGGCCCTCTGCGTTTACTGCGAGGTTACCGGCCGGAGTTCATGGGATTTTGTCCATTAAGGGGGAGTGTTAATATCCCTTTGTAGGGCTGCTAATGGACACATATGTACGATAGACTCCGGGGGAGTCTTGGCCCTCCACACATAGGTGGTCGCAGTGTATGCACGATGCGCGGAATTCATATACACAATATGTTCCAATCGGGTGCCGACTTTTGGGGCGGTACTTGGATAAGGCGTACAACTCCGTTCCGGGAGGCGTGGGTTCTAACCCCCCTCATGGCATTCCTAACAAGTAAGGCTGCGTATTCCTATGCGACTTGCTAGCGGGAGGTGGGAGGGGTTGATCGGCGGGCGAGCCGAGCAAAGACAACACGTTGTTCGTAGTCGTCCGTAGCATGTGAGTATGCTAGGGCTTTGGGGGGGCGGCGCTTGGAGGAGCGCACATGTTGCCATTTGGTCGTGTCGAGAAGGGGGTTCTTGTGGTGTAGGTTCGGTCCGTCTGCCGTTGTCGGGTCTCCCTCGATATCCATGGGTTGGTAGTCCGGGATACTGTCCCCCGGGCGGGTAACAGTGGGCTAATCATCATTATCTCCGTCGTCGGTGGCATGTGGGAAGGTAGAGTTCTGTGACATGTTGTTGTAGGCTCACGCTCGAGCTGTGACTTGTAGGCGGAGTAGTTTGTCGACGGCTTCATCGAGGTATGTCGAACGTTCCACAAGGGTGGCGAGTTTGGCCGAGCCTCCTATGAGGTTCGAGCGGTGTGAGTTCAGGGTGACCGAGGCGAAGATAATCTTGTGTCGTTCTATGATGTGATGATGTCGCGTGGGTGTTGTTTTTTCGGGGATGGTAGGCCGCCGGTGATCAAAGTCTTGTTGGCGACTAGGTCGGTGGCCATATCGGTACGGTTGAGGGCGGCTTGGGTGTGCGGGGCGGGTTGGGGGGGGGGGGGGGGGGGGGGGGGGGGGGGGGGTAGGATTTCGACTTCCTCTATCTCGGGTTTTAGCACGCGGTAGATGCGTAGGAACCGGGGGTTGATCGGGTCTGGCATAAGGTGGATTCTAGTGGTTCTGAGGGTGGTGGCGTAAAGGAGGGCTAGAGGGGAGGTGAGGCCGAGGACTAACTTCCGGATGTCGGTGAAAGTGTTGTCCGTTGTGCCCATAGCGATAGCTCCGACTCCGTCCAATCCTTCGGTGGTGAGCGCTGCTGCAACTTGGTGTTGATTACCGTCCACTCCCGCTGCGGTGAGAGAGAAGAGGAGGGCGTGTAGGGCGGTGTTACCGCGGATTGTGTCAAGGTGATAGTTCAAGGAGTCGGTAACCGCTGCAACAATCTAGCTTGCCGGGGGTAGGATGAAGTTGGTGAAGCCGGAGGTCTCGATCAGCCTGCCGTCTAAGCCCCAACGGTAGAATAGCTTACCAAATGCCGGTATATTTAAATATATGTGTTCAGTTTGCTGCGGAGGGGGCCGAGGCCCCCCACCGTGAAATGGGCGAACATGTCCCTCACAGGGAAAGCGAGTAGAGTGTCCTTGAGCGCGTCGATCAGGCAGTGTGTGAAATGAGCCGAGACTAGTTCGAGTCGGACGATCGAGTTGGGACGGTGTGGTTTGTAGACGTCTCGAATCTCGAACGCTTGCATGAGCTCGTCCCGGAGGGGGGTTAGACCACCGGAGTGGGGTAGAAGGGGTTGGCCGTAGCTACATAGTCCTTCCACGCCTCGTCCGTCGTTGTCTATAGTGTCTCCTTGACATGGGCTAGCTGTGTTGAACCGTGCAAACACGATTAGTATGGAAGGTAACTATCGCAAACGTATTTACAATCACAGTCGCGCAAATAGGACAGTCACAAAGACATCCAGCCCGAGGCGTGGTGTCGGGACAACAAAAGTGAGAGAGTTGTAGCATAGCGACAACTCTATACCGAATCAAACATGTTATCGGTATGTCCGATCTAGACGATGCACTAATCATATATAGAATAGCTTAAAGTAGCTATCTGCAACTAATAACCAAAAATTATTACTTACAACACTCCGCTAAAGGTAGCTACGGGATGAAGCGTCGCATTGGGTATGCTCGTCCCATGATTGCACTTCGGGGTCGTCTTGTCAGTGCATGTTCTGGTAATGGTTTGGTGAGCATATCAGTCACCACTTGGTCACTGGGGAGGTACCTCAACTTGATGGTTCCCTGCTCCACGTGGTCCTTGAGGAAGTGCCACTTTAGACCGATGTGTTTAGTCTTCTCGCTGACCAAGACATTATGTGAGTACGTGATGGCGCCTTGGTTGTTCTCCCAGATGGTGGCGGTTTCGGTGATGGGGGCGCGAAAGATCTCCCCCATAAGTTGGCGGAGGTGGAGTCCCTCGTTGGTGGCGTCAGACGCACAGTAGTTCTCGGCTTCACAAGTGGATTGGGCCACACAAATGTGTTGTTTGGACTTGTAGCTGATGGGCCCCCGTCCGAGGGTGAAGAGATAGCTCGAACGGGACTTGCGGGGGCCACTGTCGTTTGCCCAGTCATCGCCGGCAACGCTTGTAAGTTGGATATTGTGGTCCGTGCCCCCCCCCCCCCCCCCCCCCCCCCCCCCGAACGTCACGCGCATGTCGATGGTGCCATGGATGTATCGCAGTACCTTCTTCACGGCATGTAGGTGTGCGTATGTGGGGGATGCTTGGGAGGAGCCATGGATGCTAAACGCCGTGGACGAAACATCGGGACGCGTGCATACGGCCGCGTACATGAGACTGCCCATGAGGCTGGAATATACGTCCTTGGCCACCCCGGTAAGGGGGGGGAAGCCATGTGCGCGAGGCCGGCGAGGAAGCCGGAGTCCATAGGGAGGCACGAGAGCTTAGAGTCGGCCATGCCGTACTTGGCGAGGATGTCGCGCAGACATTTGGACTAATCCGGCGAGATGGTGCGGGCCGAGCGATCGCGGGTAACGTGCATGCCAAGGAGTTGGGAGAGGTCGCCCATGTCCTTCATTTTGAAGTTGAGGGGGCAATAAGGAATGCTTACACTCGGTGAGTGACACTGCATGTCATCTCACCCTCAGCAAGTGCCTAGCACTTGCCTATCACAGGACACGCACTCACCTTGTGGTGAGCACACGCCAACATATATTCTGAGCCTTTAGATGATATCTAACGCTCAGCAACTTGCCACCATCAGCAACCTAATCCTCTCTATTGTTGATTGGCTTATCATCTCATAGTGCTGAGTCACAGCCGTACTATCACGATGCTACTTGACCAACATTGCTGTGTAGCAACTTGATTATCACACAAAACCATGTCTCGCAACACTCCCCCTTGCTACGCAGGCAATCCCATGATGGCATTGCACAACTTGCTATGCCTTGCACTCACTAATGGCTTGGTAAGCACATCAGCAAGCATGTTCTCCGTCGCACAATATTGCACCTCGATGTCTCCGCTCTCCACCTTCTCCCGACAGAAGTGGTACCTCACGTCCATGTGCTTGCTGCGTCCGGTCGTCATGCTATTCTTGCTGAGTGCAATACAACTCTGATTGTCCTCGTGAATTGTGATGGGAGACCCGGAGTCTTGGTGAAACTCGTGGAGTAGTTGCTTCAAAAACATCGCCTCCTGAGTGGCCGCAGTCAGCGCCATATACTCTGCCTCCGCTGTCGACAACGCCACAGTTTGTTGCCGCTGGCTTTTCCAACTCACCGCTGCACCGTTGAGCATGAACACATACCCCGTGCGAGAGCGCCGCTCGCCAATATCACTCGCGTAGTCAGAATCTGACCATCCTACCACCTTTGATGAGGGTGCGCCACCGTACATCAACACCGACTCTGCGGTCCCCTTGAGGTAGCGAAGCACCCTCTTGGCTTGCTCCCAATGTGACTGAGAGGGGTCGGACATGTACCTACTAAGGTGGCTAACAGCCATGGTGATGTCGGGCCGTGTGCTTACGGAAGCATACAACAAGCTACCGATCAAGCTTTGGTACGGCACTAGACCGGGAGGCAACCTTGATGTCGACGTCTCCACACAATTGCTCAAAGCATCGACCGCCATAGGTGAGCCCACTGGCTTGCAGCCCATCATGTTGAAGCGCTCCAACATATCTAAGACGTATTGCTGTTGTCCAATCCTGATGGTGCGGCTGCCACGATCACGCTCGACTGTCATGCCAAGCAACCAAGACACTGGACCGAGGTCTTGCACGTTGAACCTTTCGCCGAAAGCCGACTTGAACCCAACGATGAAGCTACCCGCTGGTCCGACGATGATGCTGTCGTCCACGTACAACGCCAAGACATAAAGCTCACCCTCCTTGATAAAGACGTAAATGCCGGGATCCACCTTGGATTGGGTAAAGCCATACTCCTCTAGCCATGCTGTGATGGTCTTATTCCAGTTCCTTGGAGCTTGCTTGAGGCCATACAATGATTTCTTCAACAAGCACACTCGCTCCTCTCCATTGATGTCGAAGTGACGGAATCCTTCCGGCTGCCTCATGTAGATTTCCTCCTCGATATCGGCCTCCAAAAATGCCGTCACCACATCAAGCTGCTCCACCTCCCAATCATTATAAGCAGCAAGCGCGAGCAACGTTCGAATAGAAATCACCCTCACTGTGGGAGCGAAGGTCTCGTGGTAGTCCACACCCTTCTCCTGAGTAAACCCGCGAGCCACAAGTCTTGCTTTGTACCTTGCAATCTGTCCATTGGCATCGCGCTTCAGCTTGAACACCCACTTGGAATCTACGAGTTTGCGACCGGCAGGACAAGGGACCAATGTCCAGGTTTTCCGAGATACAAGTGAGTCGTACTCGCTCTTGATAGCTGCCTCCCACTCCCCCGATTGGGGACTCCTCAGCGCTTGCTTGTATGACACCGGCTCTTGAACGGTCGGGCTGCTGGCTGACTTAATAGCTGCGGCACTTCCCGCAGTCCATCCATCTCCCGAAGCGCCCGCTGAACGGAGATTATACCTTGGACTGGGTACGCATTGCTGTGGTGCAGCAGTGGATCGAAGATTATACCTTGGCCGTGGAGTCTCCCCCGAATGCATGTCCCGTTCCTCTTCCGTCGACCCGGAATGCTGCCGCGACTCCCGTAGCGGCGACTCCCCCGAAGGTGTATCCGGTTCTTCGCTACACATGGTGCGCGGGATGCTGTCCTCTTCATCATCATTGCGTTGCTCCGCATTGCTCTCCCCCATGGAGAGGACTGCAGCCTCATCGAACACCACGTTGCGGCTGCTCACCACCCGACGAGTAGCAGGATTGTACACCAACCACGCAGGTGATTCGGAAGCATAGCCCACAAAGACACCCTTCCACGCGCGATCGTCAAGTTTGCGGCGTTGAGACTTGTCAACGTGGACATAGGCCGGACAGCCGAAGACCCGCATGGAGCTCAAATCAGCTCGTCTACCGGTCGCCAAGGTGAAAGGTACACCGCCGGCTCCGCTACTATGCACACGATTGCGGACATGCACCGCAGCGGCCATCGCTAAAGCCCAATACGATTTTGGCAGCGCGGCTTGCCGGATCATTGACTGCGCCATCGGGACCAATGTCCCCCACTGCCGTTCAATACGGCCATGTTGCCAATGCGCGTAAGGGGCAGTGATCTCCACAGCGATGTTGAACTCATCCAAGAGGTTTCGGAAGGCAGCACCTAAGAACACCGTGTCATTGTCCACCCGAAGACGACGAACCGTGTGCCCCAGAGAACGGATGGTAGTCAACATGCGACGGAACGAGGCGGGAGCCTCATCCTTGGAGCGGACCGCATCATGCAGCATGAAACGGCTCCGGAAATCAACCGCACACAAGCTGTACCGCCGTCCTCCCAAGGATGGAACACTCATAGGACCGCAGAAGTCTAAGCCGAGGACCTCAAAGACACCAACGTTCCGGTCAGCCGGCTCACGAGAGATACGGCGGACGTGCGACTTACACACAGCACACGTCTCACAGAAGCCCAACTTCTCCGACGCAGAAAACGCCACACCCTCCACCTGAGTGGCCAAGAGCCCGTCCAATTGCGACTCGCCAAGGTGACCGAGTCGGGAATGCCACAACCGTTTTTCCGATGGCGCAGTGGCGACCGAAGCGGTAGGATTCAACGAAGCAACCCGCGCCGGCAACCACACCAATAAATGCGCGCGCTCCAACGGAACCACCACGCCACCACCATGACCGGCATGAAGACGAAGGTGGTCCACGGGATCAGCTAACACCACAGAATGACCTTGTCGCCGAGCTTGGGTGAGGCTGAAAAGTCGATGGTAAGACCACGACGCACGACGGGATAGCTCAGGAACGTGGAGCACATTCTTTAGCGTGGCAGGAATCTCCTCTCCATCTTCAGCCTTCACAATGATTCGGACCGAGCCCACTCCAACAGCGCGGGCGCTGATACCCTTCACCCAAAGCCGGTCGGTGAGCGCTCGATACTCACAGAAGTCACGGCGCACACTAGTCATGTGATGGCTGGCGCCGCTGTCGGCCAACCACATCCACGTTTCCCCATCGCGCTCGAACATGTGTCGAGCCTCGGAGAATGGCCTCGCAGGGGTGGCTGTCACGTCCATGACCGCCGGAAAAGCAACCGGGGAGTCCATTTGCGCAGAGTTACCTCCGGTGTTGTTGACGGGGCACTCGGACCTGCGATGGCCCTTCTTACCACAGCCATAGCAAACACCACGAAAAATTCTCGCTCCGCCTCTGCCATATGAGGTACGACGAGTAGTCGCAGCTCCTTGAAGAGATTTCAGTTGGTCTTGGAGCTCGGAGACTTGCCGCTTCAAAAGTTCAGTCGTTGAGTCATCATGAGACGCTGCAAAAGCCGTAGGCGTTGGGGGCTCCGTTGAATGTGATTGCGCACGACTCTCGATGCGCATGCCCTTTTGACGAAGATCACGCTTGACGGTATCCATGCTGAGGTCGTGTACGTCCCACGTGTCGGTGATGGAGTGGTATTCGCTGCGCAGGCCCTTCACCAAGTACATGATGATACGCCGGTCGTGGACGACGTCCCCAACTCGGGCAAGCTGTCGTTGCAGTCGAACTAACCGGTTCAGATATTGAATGCCGCTCTCGCCGTCCGCTTGCGGCGTCTCCAAGTCCTGCAATAGTTCCGTACACCGGTAAATACCATCGTCCTCATAATGATTGACTAACGCAGTCCATGCAGTGTGGCCGCAGGTCTTGTCATCCTCGCTAACATTCTCGATAATAGAAAGGTCGTCCTCCGGCAGCGCAAGAATCAATGTGGAGTACATGTCGACTTGTTGTTGAGAGGAAGCGGCACCATCCGACGACAAAGCCGGAGCCCACTTTTGCATCAAGCCAAATGCACGAAAACGTTTCTTCCACACGTCAAAATCTCGTCTCTCCCCACTGAACTTGGGTAGTTTCACGGAGTCCATATCAGGTACGTCGGATGCGCTCGCAAGAGCACCAGAAAATCAGGAAAACTGCCAACAAGAAAAGCACCAAGTACCGGTGAAGAGGCGGGCAACACGGCTCAGAAAAGGAGACGACAAAGGGCTGACCGAAGACGCAATTGTACTCCCGGAGTCTATACAGCCAAGGCAATCAGAAACGAGTCTCAGAAGGTCGGTCAAGTGACGTCGTACAGGAGTGCTAGTACACTTGTGGTAAGATGCCTTTCCAAAAATTCAGCCGGACCACTATCGGCTTTCACGAGAAAAGAAACTGGCGGGTGACAAGCTCCGGAAGCGAATAAAATTCCAGAAAGCGCCAAGCTATAACAAAGAAGAGCAAGCCGATCTTCACGTCACACGAGTCGGCGTTCGGGGGTTGAAGCCGGCTCCAAGCGACACAAACAAGTCGCTACCAGCCGGGTATCGAAGTAAAGCTACAAACACAAGCAAGAGCCAGCCACTTTGTGAGCCAGCCGCACCTCACGTATCGTGCGACACCACAAAGGTCTACCACTCTTCGAGAAGCAAGCTCTAGGTTCCAGTCAAGACAAATGACTCCAACAACTAGCAGCTAGAGGGCCCATAACCTGTCAAAGTTGAGGGGGCAATAAGGAATGCTTACACTCGGTGAGTGACACTGCATGTCATCTCACCCTCAGCAAGTGCCTAGCACTTGCCTATCACAGGACACGCACTCACCTTGTGGTGAGCACACGCCAACATATATTCTGAGCCTTTAGATGATATCTAACGCTCAGCAACTTGCCACCATCAGCAACCTAATCCTCTCTATTGTTGATTGGCTAGTGCTGAGTCACAGCCGTACTATAACGATGCTACTTGACCAACATTGCTGTGTAGCAACTTGATTATCACACAAAACCATGTCTCGCAACACACACTTTGGACGTTTCATCAGCGAAGCCGAGGGGCTGGCGGATGTGCACGTCCTCCCTGATGGGGGCATAGAGGAACGCAGTGTCGATATCAAGCTGACAAAGTTGAGGGTCGCGGGCGGCCGCGATGCCAAGGAAAAGGCTAAGGCTGGCCATGCGGATGATTGGGGAGAACGTTTTCGTCTAGTCGAGGCCAACGCGTTGGCTGCAACCTTTGGCGACGAGGCGTGCTTTAAAGCGGGAGACATTGCCCACGGTGTCGGATTTGACTTTGCAGATCCACATGTGGTTCACGACCACGCGGACATGGGAAAGGTCGGCGAGTTCCCACCTAACGTTGTCTATGAGGGAGGAGTACTCATGTTGCATAGCGGCTTGCCATTGAGTGGCATGGGCGCTGTCCAGAGCAGCCCAATACGATTTAGGTTCCACACAATCTTGGGCGGATAGGAAAGCCACAACGGTAGGTGTTGTGCCGGTTGGGGTGTGGGGTGGTCCAATGATCACGCTGGGCACGTGGGGTTGCTCGAAGATGTCCTATTTGGCTTTGCCCTGGCCTGGGTCACAACACGCCGTGACGAGTGTCGGCGGGTAGTCGGACATGTGGGCCACAAGGTCCGTGTAGCGGAGTGGGTGCGACCGGAGTCGGGCCTAACGGGGGTTTGCAAGAGGGGACTGAGGTTCGGACGGAGGGGGTGTCGATAGGGTGGGATGTGGGGGAAGTGGCATGAGGGGCATCGTCATCCGAAGGGTTTCTGATCACGGAGTCAATGGGGAGGCGCGTGCCGAAGCCCGGGATGTTTTCCTCGAAAACAACGTGGACAAAAGTGGTGATGTGGCGAGTTTTGGGGTTGTAGACGCGGTACCGTGAGGCGTCAGGCGGATAGCCAATCATGACATCACGAAACGCTTTTTCGCCGAGTTTTCGACGCAACTTGTCGGGCACTTTGGCGAAGACGGTGCACCCGAAGACGCGGAACTTGGAGGCGTCTGGCACCCACGACGTAAGGAGAGTGAGGGGGATCCCACCGGTGATGCCAACCGAGCGGTTGTAAGTACGGTTGCGCATGTACACAACTGTGCTCACAACGCACGACCACATGGAATTGGGAACGGCCATGCTGTGGAGCATCGCAGATGCATTGTCCCGGATAGTGCGCCAGGGGCGTTCGGCTTTGTCGAGCATGTGATGGGCATAGGGGGCAGAGAATTGCACACCGACGCTTAGGCGAGCGCACATCTGGCGGGTGACAGCGGCCTCAAAAACAGAGTCCGAGTCAAACTTAAGGACCGGTGCGAAAGCGCCTAAATGGGAGTGATTGCGTGCATGCAAGTGTCGGATATCCAACATGATGGTTTCCATCTCAGGGCATGCGTCGTCTTTGGACTTAAGGAACCGCACCCACATGTAGTGTGTATGGTGGTCGATGACGAGCAAGCAATAGCGGCGGCCATGTGGGGAGGGGACATTAACCGGACCCTAAAGGTCAGGCGACATGTTCAAGAGGGGACGGGATGGTGTCGCGCAAGCAGTGGTGTTGCGGGGTGCAAGTGTGGCCCTATGGAGCAAGCATGAATCGCAATTTATTTTTTCAGAGTTGGCTAATGTTGGGCTAGTCGGGACACCGTGGGTGTGTTGGGCATGTAGGCCTTGCATATTAAGGTGTCCAAACAGGCGGTGCCACAGTACGGGGTCGCAGTGGGTAGTGAGGGCAACACGGGAACCGGCGTCACGGGCCGTCTCCGCGGAGGGGCTTAAAGGCAGCTCCGGACGGTAGGGCAGCTTTGGTTGGTGGGACAGGAGATAGAGGCCGTTGCCGGACGGCTCTAGCACATCCATTCATATGGGCACCACGAGCGGTCAAGTGTCATAGTCAAGAGGAAAAAGGAATTCACAGCCGTTATGTGAATGCATCCAACTGACAATAAGGAGTATGCCAATGCCCTAAGCAGAGCGAGATGAAAGGCCGGGTGTATACATCGCATGGATCGTGCGGGGAATGGGCAGGCCATATGCAAGCCGAAAGGAAATCCGCACTGAGCCACTGCCCTAACCGTCAACACCGACCCCACCCACGCGAGAGGGAGTGGAGGGCGGTGTGAACGTAGCGAAATTACTTCGAAACACGGTTAAGTTGATCGAGCAAGCGGAGTCCACTACTCAAAACTGCGAGAGGTCACGACTAGGTGCGAGGGAAGATGAGAACGCAACAGGGTTGAAGGGGACACTCACCTCGGTGTCATCGTATTCATATGTGCAATCTTCGAGAGTGGGTAGAATGTCAGCGTCGTCGGCGGGGACATCGCTAAGCAGGGCAGCGTGCCCATAGGCAAAGCCACAAGGGGTGCCGTACTTTTGGACGATCATCTTCCGCGAGGGTCCACTTCAAAAGGGCGTCATCCGGGGCACTACAAGAGGACATGATGTGGTCCATGCTGCCACATGCGCTGCACTTGTTGAGTAGGCCACGACCACCACGAGGGCCACGAGGGCTGTGTCCGCGGCTGATGTTCGAACCACGACCAGCAACGACAAACGCAGAGATGTGAGGGGGTGACATGTCGGGGGCCGGCAAGCCCGGAGTACTGACTTCCTCGTCCATGTTCTGTGCCGGATGGAGGATGCTGGCCATCACCTCATCGGCGGACAACAAGTAGTTAGTGTCGAAGGCGTTGATGACGCATTGCTTGGCATGACCGAAAGGGCCGGTGCAAGATATGCCACGCAACATGAGGAGGCCCAAGTTGTGGGGGTGGATGGCCGCGGCACCATCAATCAGCTCACAAGTTTCATTATAGTCATCGGACGTCTGCCGCATGAAATCGACGTAGTCGGTCAGGGAATGTCCAAGGCGCTGCATGGGCACGAGGTTGTCCAACACGGAGAGAGAGCGGGAGAAGGACCGGCAATCCAACCGTTCGCACATGATATCCCATGCCTTTGTGGCGCAGTCTGGGCGAGCAGCTGAGACGCACTTCACTGCATGGTCAACGCGCTTGTTCTCATTGGCAGCATGCAACAAGAGGGCGTAGGCGTAGCGTTGGGCTTGCTCATCTAGCCAAACGCCCGACTCGCGGATAGCCAGCTCGGGAATGTGTTGTAAGTAATACCGCATACGTATTAGTTGCAGATAGCTACTGTAAGCTATTCTAGATATGATTAGTACATGTCTAGATCGGACATACCGATAAACTGTTTGACTCGGTACAGAGCTGTCGCTAGGCTACAGCTCTCCCACTTCTGTTGTCCCGACACCACGCCTGTAGGCTGGTTGTCGCCGTAACTGTTCCGTTTGCGGGACTGTGACTGTAACTACGTTTGCGTACGTTATCTTCCACACTAACTGTGTTTGCATGGTTCAATAGGTTATGGGCCCCCGCCTCACGTCACTCACGCGCGACAACCTGGTTCGGCGAGCTGCGATCGATAGCTCTCCCGCAGAAGGCAAGTTTCTATAGACACCTAGTACTTTCAACTTGTAGTCGGCGGTATCGCCAGTATAAACTGCGATTTTAAAACCCGCCACCACCCTCTTAAGCCAGCCACCCGCCGGAGATAGCCAGCCACCCACACCGACGCACTCGTCGTGTGTGGACAGGGTGCACACAGGTCCAAGCTGGAGAACGGGGGGTGCACTGTCGGGTGAATACGCATCCACAGGTTGCACGCTAGCCGTAGCTTACCTTTTTTATTTTCATATTAGCTTATCGACTAGGCCATCAGCGCAGCGCTCCACCTGTCATGGCCTTGGCCTCGACTTGTGCCCCACACTGGGTGGAGGATACAGAAAAGGTGCTCTGAGACACCCCGGGGCTACAAGCCGAGGGGTCGGCGGGCATCAGGCCGTCTCTTTGCATACCGCTGTTAGGCACGAGTCCGGCTAGCGGTTTTTACCGCTGCCTGTTTTTCTTCCAGCTCTTTCTTTTTCGCCCTCTGTCGAAATGGCGCAGAAAAACCCGCCTGTTTCACCTGTTGGTTCCCCTGAGTCAGGCTCTCAGCAGAGCACTGTCCATACTACCCAGGGTGTTCTCGAGCTGCTACGTGTGCAACTGACGCGCCTCGACGCGCATCTCGACTCGCGGTCGGCCGCCATTGCTGCTCTTCCTGCTGCGGGTGCTATATCGCACCCCCCTGTAGCTCAGCGCCGCCACGATGCTCACCTCGCACACTTTCCGGACGGCCACCACGTGCACACCCTCCCCCTCGACCACCCCCCGGATACTCTCGCGCTGATCTTTGCACAAGTGGCGCGCTTGACAGCTCGTTTCGACTTGCAGTCGGCCGCGGGTGCTGTTGCTGCTGCGGGTGCTAATCAGCACCCCCCTGTCGCTCAGCGCCGCCACGTCGCTCACCTCGCACACTTTCCGGAGGGCCACCACGTGCACACCCTCCCCCTCGAACACCCCCCGGACCCTCTCGTGCTGCTCGTTGCGCAAGTGGCGCACTTGACAGCTCTTTTCGACTCGCAGTCGGCCGAGGATGCTGTTGCTGCTGCGAGCGCTATTCCGCACCCCCATGTCACTCAGCGCCGCCACGACGCTCACCTCGGACACTTTCGGGACAGCCACGTCGTGCACACCCTCCCCCTGCTTGTGCATCCTCAGCCTGGCTACGCCCCACAGGACGCACAGTCAGCCATGTCTGCTGCTACCGCTGTAGCTCCTGTTGGCGACCCCGCCGTCGCACAACGCCGCCCCGATGCGCACCGCGAGCCCTCGCGCCCCGAACTCGTAGGTGAACACTTGCAACCACCCCCCCAATACCCCCCGACTGATTCTATCCTACACAGCGACCCCTCCCATCACGACATCGCGGTTGAACAACTCCCGCCACCCCCCCCACCCCCCCGTTGGATATGCCCCTCACCACCCCATACCTCTCATCCCGGAGGCGCCCTTTCACGGCGTCCCCCCCTCCCGTGACCACCCGAATTCGTACGCCCCGCCGTCCCCAATGGCTGGCCGCTCTCCATTTCCGGGTGGCCCACCTCTACTCTTCCATGGACATCACTCTTCCCCAGCCAAGCGTGGCGACCACACCCCCCGTGGCCGTCGTCGCCCCACCGTTGACCCCATAGTCATCGGGCGACCGACACACGCAACCCCCGACTTTGACCCAGACGTCCACCCCAGTCTTTTGGGCAGCCCCCACTACGCCCCCGTCTTTACGCGCCCCGCTGTCTCCCCGGTCTTGCGCATCCTTGGCTCCGCCCAAGCCTCACCCACAGAGGCACATTGGCGCTCTCTTCAAAAGGTCCTCCGCTCCCTTCATGGCACCATTCACATGCGCCTGACGTTGAGGGGGGGCCTGGACCACAGCCTCCAACTCACAGGCTTTGCCGACGCTGCCATGCTCACCAAACTCCTCCCAAGACATGCACTTGCAAGACACCGAAGTGCGATCATTGGAGGACAAGACCCAATGCAACGCTTCATCCCGTAGCTACCTGCAGGGGGAGTGTTGTAAGTAATACCGCATACGTATTAGTTGCAGATAGCTACTGTAAGCTATTCTAGATATGATTAGTACATGTCTAGATCGGACATACCGATAAACTGTTTGACTCGGTACAGAGCTGTCGCTAGGCTACAGCTCTCCCACTTCTGTTGTCCCGACACCACGCCTGTAGGCTGGTTGTCGCCGTAACTGTTCCGTTTGCGGGACTGTGACTGTAACTACGTTTGCGTACGTTATCTTCCACACTAACTGTGTTTGCATGGTTCAATAGAATGAGATACGCTGCTTTGAGGGACATGAAGGTGAGAAAGTTCCTCTCCCACTGCTTGAAGTCCGAGTTTGGTCCCATGGTGGGGACCGACATTTTCATGGACCGGTTGAGAGCGTCCTTGTCGAAGCCGGTTGCTTCATGGGCAACACGGCCGACGACCACCGGGTCAATGGTGGGGCGACGCCCGCCACGGCTGCCGTGAGCACCACGATATGCATGGGAGGAATGATGGTCATGAAAGTGAGGAGGCGGGCCACCAGGGAATGGAGAATGACCGGGTAATGCAGGCGGCGGACCGTATGGGTGCGGGTGGCCACGAGAAGAGGGGGCGTGGTGCGACTGGGCATTCGGGAAGAGGGGTCCGTGGGTTGGAGGGGGGTAGCCGAGATGGGGGTATGGTGGAGGTGGTGGGAGGGGGTCCATGGAGTGATCGTTGCGCGGGGGACCGCGCTGCGCATCACGACGGCGCTGAAGGACATGAGTGTCGGCAACAACAGCAGCAGCAACAACATCAGCGTCGGCCGTCTCCGCGTCCAGACGAGCGTTTATGAGCGCCATTTGCTCAAGGACAAGTGCGAGCGTATCATGGGTTGGGGCGAGAGAGCTTTTCTGAGAAATGGGGTCAGGGGAATCATCATGCGCGAGAGGTGGAGAGTCGGCGGAATGAGTTTTTGGTGCCATTGCGGCAGACGA
This sequence comes from Tetraselmis chui, assembly GCA_026401115.1. NCBI lineage: Eukaryota > Viridiplantae > Chlorophyta > Chlorodendrophyceae > Chlorodendrales > Chlorodendraceae > Tetraselmis > Tetraselmis chui. Next base: position 164,401 of record JAPMLY010000307.1, read on the forward strand.
AGGAAAAAACAGAACGACATGCAGCGGTAAGAACCACTAGTCGGACTTGTGCCTAACAATGGTTTCAAAGAGACGGTCTGATGCCCGCCGACCCCTCGGCTTGTAGCCCCGGGGTGTCTCAAAGTACCTTTTTTATATCCTCCACCCAGTGTGGGGCACAAGTCGAGGCCACGGCTAGGTCATGTGGAGCGATGCGCTGGCGGCTGAGTCGCTAAATAAATATATAACCTATTTGAGCTAGGGTTGTCGTGCACCCTGTGTATGCGTGTTCACCTAGTAGTGCGCCCCCCCCCCTTCTCATGCTTGGACATGTGTGCACCCTGTCCACACACGACGAGTGCGTCGGTGTGGGTGGCTGTCCGGTGTCCTCGAGTAGCTGACTTGGGTGGGGTGGCGTAGTGGGTTTTAAAGCGCAATTTATACTTGCGATACCGCCGACTACAAGGTGAAAGTACTAAGTTTCTATGTGAACTTGCCTTCTGCGGGAGAGGTGGCGATCGCAGCTCGCCGAACCAGATTGTCGCGCGTGAGTGACGTGAGGCGGGGGCCCATAACCTGTTGAGCCGTGCAAACACGATTAGTATGGAAGGTAACTAAGTAACTAACGCAAACGTAGTTACATTCACAGTCACGCAAATATGACAGTCACAAAGACAACCAGCCCGAGGCGTGGTGTCGGGACAACGTAAGTGAGAGAGCTGTAGCCTAGCGACAGCTTCCTACCGAATCAAACACGTTATCGATATGTCCGATCCAGACATGTACTAATCATATCTAGAATAGCTTACAGTAGCCAGGTGTTAAGACTCAATCCTACCGTCACTAAAGACAGTAAAAAGATCCCAAGTACTCCTAAAGTACTACTGAACCACAAAACACGGGGATGGATCGGTAGCTCGGATGAGCAACGCCGATCGTCTTCGCTCTGGGCCTGGCCTCCCATCGAGCGCAAGACTGGTGGACAGGGCTGCCGGACGGCGTGCACCATTCACCTCTCCCCACCCGAGCCTAGCTCACAATGGTCAGTGGATCCGTAGCGACACCAGACGGTACACGCTCAAAGGCGCAGCTTCCAGGGAATTGAATTTTATCCTCCCGACAGCTATCGCGCCACCCACTTCAAAATCTACACACGTACCCGTCAAAGTACTACGCCACCCCCATACAACTCATCGCTTACAAAAAGCTTCTTCCCCGGTCGGCGGCGCGCCACATCGCGCCCCTCCGAGCGTCCGGACGTCCCTGTCCGACGCCAACATCCAACAAACCCAGGCCCCATCGGACATGGTCGCGTGCAGCCAACACGTGAACGACTCTCAAACACCAACTCTAAAAGCCACACATACCTCCTACACTCCTCTACAACACTCGAAATCCTACTAGACCGCTATGTCTACGCCCCCTACCCCCCCCCCCCCCCCCCCCCCACCTACAGGCAGGCGCTCCTGAAGGACCCCCCGCCGCACGGCCGCTTCACGGACCTCTACCATCCCCGGAACGCACTCGCGGGACACCCCCTGACCCCGTTTCTCACCGCACCCCAGCTCAACCACCCCCAACAACTCATGGGCACGCCACTGGACCCCCTTCCTCTACGTCGTGGACTACAGACCCCTCTGATCCTATCCCCCCCACGGTCAACTGAGGCCATGGGACATGCCGACGACTTCTCCACACGGGCTGTCGACTCCCTCCTCCTCACAGGCCAGTACTCCACCACCCCCCCCCCCACCTCGCTCGATTCTGGATCCACGGCGTCTTCCTCCCGGACCCGTCTCACCCCGACCCGATCGTGTCGGCATGCTCGTTGGCCCGCCGCTGGCTACTCGAAAGCCTACACGACCTTACCGATCTCCCCAACCGCATCAGAAATATAATAGGCAGAGAACTCGCCCAACACACACGGTGGACCGCGAACGCCACACGAACCCTCCACCCCACCTCCCCGAAATGCAACGATGCCACACCCCTGCCAGTCGAGCTCCACTCGAGCTTCCAAGAGATCTACCTGACAATTCCTACCTCATGTATAGCGGTGGGACTCCTATACCAACTGACTTCACGCCAGCGTGAATTCAGTTCAGCCGGTCCAGTGCCCCCCTCCGTGATCTCCTCCCCTTCGCTCCTGGAAAAACTAAGTCAGCAGAAAATTCGCTTTCTCCGGGCTGCCTCGGCTCCAGGAGTTTCAGGCCGAAGGATGAAGATCCGCTCCCCGGTATTCACCGGTATCACCGGCCAAGAAGCAGTCGCCCTCCTACAGGACCTCCTCACCTCCGACCTCGCGACGGCTCTCACCTCTACATGTTCCACCCCCCCCGTCCCACAACCTGTGCAAACTCGAAGACCTACCCGAGCAAGCCCAGTTCACCCTCCAGTTCGCGGACGCACTCCAGCCGCTGGACACTCCCGTCCCGATCGAGTCCGACCCGTCCTCCTTCTGGGCAAATATCCTCCACCTGCCCAATAATCCCATTCATTCACAATCTGGACCTGTATCTCTTCACATTTTCCCCCGTTCACCCTATGAACCCGTACCCCCTGACCACCACCTTCACACCATCACCATCACACCACCCCCCGTCACAGGACACGTCCCCGGCTTATCCTGGACTGATACCTGCCTCACCACTGTCCTCATTCAATCCTGCCACCCACTCTCCCTACCATGCATCAACTCCGACGGCACCACTCCACCCACACACTGGTTATACACCCTCCTGTCCCAAACTGCAACAGAATACCTCACGCAAAATACCCCCAACCCCACCCCCCCTTCCCAACACCCCCTCAGCCTCTACCACTACACAACCCTGAAAAAATTCCCAGATGGCTCGTACTTTCGCTCCCACCCCTCCAAATCACCCACCGTCACCACCAGCATCCAAGTCTCTCTCAGTGCTGAAATGTACTGCATACTCATCTCCACCAACGGCACAGTCACCATCCCTCTCACTCACACATACACCCACAGAGGCACACGCATTCCATCCACCTGCACACTCAATATCAACCCCCACCACTACTCCACCTTCGGCAAAGCCCGACTCCAGGACCCCATCTTCACCACCTCTCCCTCTCCGCCGCCCCTCACCATCACAAAAAAATTCACACTCCACCGCAACCCCCCAGCCCTCCTCCTCCAATGGTCCAGACACCTCACAGACACTCAAGTCACCAGCCAGTGGCACCTGGAGCCCTCCGACTTCCAGCTGCAGGAAGACGAGGACCTCCCTCTCGACCTCTCCTCCCTCCCGGAAATTCAACTTTCCAACACCCCGGCCCTCCCAACCCACAACACATGGCCCCTACACCAACCCGCAGCCTCACACCCCACCTCCACCTCCTCCTACCACGCCCATCCCTCCCCCCACCCTCCTAGCCCCCCCCCCGGTCCCACAACCTCCCACTCACCCTTCCCCTCTCCCCATCATCACTGAAGACTCCTCCGAACCCATGGACTCCTCCGCCTCACCACCCCACCCCCTCCCCCGAACACAACCCTCCCCCCACCTTCCCGTCCCCCCAAACTCCACTCAAGACCTCACCACACCTCCCACCCTCTCCCAACACCCCACCCCCTCCCTCTCAACACCGCCCTCATCAGCAGACTCCCCTCCCCACCCACGCCCCCCCACATACCCCTCACTCAAACTTGCACCCCCAGTAGGGGTTACCAAACCCTCTCGCCCCTCCCGCAAGCAACCCTCCCCAACCCCCCCAACTCGTGTCCCCCCGCACCCCTCCCTCACACCCCACCGTGCCCCTGCTCCTCCTCCACACCCTCTCAACCCCAATCCCCCCTTACCCGCGGCCACCCACCCTCCCCCTGCCGCCCCAACCCACCATCCCCTCCCATCCGGCTCCCCTGAAGACGAGGAACTCGACCTCGACGACTATTACGACCATTCGGAGGACAACGAGGAGGCCACAGGAACCCCACCGGCCACCACTGACTCTCCCAGTGCCAGTCAACCCCCCATGTCACCCCCGGCCAAGCAGGCCGACTATCATCATTAGGTCCCCTCAGGACGAAACGGAGGTTAGACCCCACACCCCTTCCCCCACCTCCCAGCGCGACAACCGTAATCGTACTGTAACCACCGTACCTCGCTTCACTCTACCGGCCCACTTCAGCCCACGCACCTGCCGCACAATTATGCATAAATTTTTAATCGACTTAAACCTGGAATCTGGTCTTCCCACCCCTATCGGATACCTCGACTCCTCCGCCGCCCTCTCCTTCCAATGGGGACGGTACCAGGACCTCTCTAACCTGTACTGCCTCGCGTCCGAAATAACCAAACTCCATTCGACTTCCTCCAACTCATACACAGTTATTACTAACACCGAAGTCGATAATCACCACCATACCTCCCAATACCCCAGCCACTGGACCAACCTCGCCAATCGAGGCCACCCCCCCCGTCCGGGGAAGCCTAACCATTCTCTCCTCGTCCTAGCATGGCAAAACTCGCACTTCGGCCTCCTCCACCTTACTCACTCCTCTGCTACCTGGATAGACTCTTTACATCACTCGCCTCCTTCCGACCTCCTAGCCCGCTCCCTCAATCTCCTCTCAGCCTGGAACTCCTCCCCCCCCCTCCCATCAGCGCCCTACACTCCCTCAACCCACCTCGCCAAAACGACTCCGATGGGTTTTTAGGGTTTTAGGGTTTAAACCCTAAACCCTAAAACCCAAACCCTAAACCTCCTCACACGTCTAGGTTCCCGATCAAAAATCCACTCACCCACGCCCGCCACCACCAACCGCAACAGATGGGCCACCAGAGAGGACCTCCTCACCGCTCTCAGTCACACATTCCGCATCCAGACAAAACTCTACTCCGACCCCCTCAATAAGTCCCTTCACTCCCACACCTATCACTCCCTCTACCCCGAAGACATAGTCTTCTCATCCAGCGGCAGCAACGCCCCGCACACCTGGCAAGGCACCAACATAGCCAACCCCGAATACGACCACGAATGCATGAGACGAGCCATGGAACACGCAATCACCAGCGCACACCTCACAGCCCCTCACACACCTAGCGCAACCATCCTCATCCTCCCCCGATGGGAACACACACCATACCGCCACTCTAAATACATCGACTCCCCATACACCCACCACCTCTACACCCTACCTAATGACGCAAACACATTCCTACCCCCCGACCAACACACTGGCAACCCCACCCCTACCCCCTTCGGCACACGCTGGATGGTAGACATATACCTCGTCGCTAACCCCCTCGCACTCTCCACCCTCCCATCACCCACAGCCATGAACGCACTCCATAACACCCTCGAATCCATCTACGACACTCACCTCCCCAACCCCACCATCACCCCCCCCCCTCCACACCTCTTTGTCTCCTACTCACCCCACTCAACAGGTATATACCACCGCCCCCCTAACCCTACTCACCCCCTCACTTACCCCCTCCCGGAACGCGTACACCTAACGTACCCTCCCACCAGAGGCACCCCTGCTTGGAACTGGCAGGACTTTGTATATACAGACGGCTCGAAAAAAGGCAGCTCGACCCCCCTCGGAGCAGCAACCACCCACCCCGCCTCGGACACCAAAATCAAAATCCTGGTGAACTCTACCCCTCCCTCACATACAATAAACCGTGCCGAATTAGCAGGCATAGATGTAGGCCTCAAAATTGGCCGCACCCACCTCCTCACAGACAGTGCATGCTCCCTTCGCCTAATTCAAGGTTACTTAAACTGCCCTTCCGCCTACCGCCATAACATTCACCGCGACACCCTCTTATCTATCACACACACCGTTACAACCCGCTGCGCAGCAGGCATCCGCACACACCTCGGTAAAATCAAAGCCCACAACCACTCCATCGGTAACGACCTTGCAGACACCCTCGCAAACCAAGTTGCGGATGGCCAACCACCAGATACTATATACACCACAGGTTCAGAAGTCACGATAGGCCATTGGACATGGCCGTACACCCTCATCCCACAAACCCTAGGCGAACCCATACCCTACAGATACACCAACCTCAAATCCGACGCACACAAATACAGCACAAAAAACACACACACTCCTCTCTCGGATACAACCAAACACGGAGCCCTCCTCGCCCGCGCCGCGAAGGACGGCGCCGACTTCTCATACCACAAAAAACACTCCTCCCTCACAAATATCCAGTTCACACACAAACAAGAATTCATGTGGGGCGTCCACAACACCCGCCTACTTACTCACAACCCCACCCTCCGCTGCCCCCTCTGTGGCCAAGTCACTAGCAACGGCCACATGGCCGGTAACTGCCCCTCTATGTCTGGACTAAGACAGGACCGACACAACAACGCTCTGCATCTCCTACTATCCCTACTGGAACGCCACAACGGAGGACGCTGGGAGACCATCACCGCAGACTTCGGTAACAAACCCATAAAATCGTTTGAATCCCCCACCCCTGCCCACTCCCCACTCGACTGCCACCCTCCTCACCCCACCCACATGCCCACCCGCCTTGTTGCTGCTGATGAAGGTCTCTCGCATGACTCCCTAACATCATGCCCCGCCGTCCTTCCCCCTGAGATTCTCCCCCCACTGCTTCGTCCCTCAGCACACAAACCTGACTTCATCCGCATCCTCGAACCCAGATTCATTGGCCACTCCAACGGTCGCCGACGTTATGCATCCATAAAAAAGATTCAGATAGGGGAATGGAAGTACTGCACAGACAACAACCTCACTCACACAGCCGACCTCATACGTGCCAAATACACACCCCTTGCGAACGCCATCAGAAACCACTGGCCAGACACAGTGGTCGACATCCTCCCCATAGTCATGAGCCGCACATGTACACCGCACTCCTCCACCATCACGAGTCTCACCTCCCTTCTCACCGCCCGCACAGACCCTCCTGATAAACTCGTCTCGAAAGCACGCCTCGACACATCTCGCATTCTTACACAACTCCATACGCATAGTGTCCAATGGCTGCATCACCTCCTACGCATATACCGCATCAAATCCCGCACGACCTCCCGCCGCGCATCCGCTCATTGCCTCCACGCACGACCCTGACTGCACACGTCCCTTCACCTCTACTTGCACCCTCCCCGGGGGGGAGTAAAACCCCCGAACACCCTTGGAGAGGTTGAATTAGGTGGTTAACGGTCTAGCCCTGACTTGTAAGTTCCCTGTATGGCATAGTTGGGAGGGCCCAGAGACAGCAGCCGACGCATCCGGCTTTTGGTGAAAAACCGGCGCATACGGTACATGTTGTAAACAATTTCAATTACAGTAGCCATCTGCAACTAATAACCAGAAAGTATTACTTACAACAAGTTGTGCTTGCTTGTCTTCCACGCGGAATGCCAATGACATGAGTTTCTTAGCTTGGCAGTTGGTGAGGCCTTGGATTTCAGGGCATGACAACCAAGTGTGATGTCTACTTTTCTCGGCGTCGTTCAACAAGGGGGGGGCTTGGATGGAAGTCTCACAGGGGGAGCCTTCGTGGTCGGTTAGAATGGTCTTGAGATTGTGGGAGTGGTAATGTCTGTGTAGTAGTTCCTTAGCCACCAATCGACGGTTTAAACGGATAAGTACCGTGCCGGTAGTGAGGGGGGGATTTTGCGACGACCATCCGGAGTCTTGGGGGCGAGGGCGGGGTTGGGCTCAGAGCAAATGCGGATGATTTCGTGGAGAAGCTTGACGCCCTAGCGTCGGCCGGCCTCTTCGATGATCTTTTTAGTTGAAGAAGTAGCGACCGCGAAGGCAAAAAACGATCATAGGACGCGTAAGTTTGTTCAGCTTGAGAACCACGGGGTCGGTATCAAGGGTGATGGATACTTCGCCATTAACAACCATGTAGGGGGGTTAAACGAAAGGGCGTGGGACGACTGGGCTACTCGTGTGGCGCGCTCGATTGGCGAAGTCGGCATACGCGGGGAGGGAGGGTGAGTGGTCAGGACAAGGGGGGGGGTGGGGACGCGCACCGCTGAGGCCCGGGTGGGAGGTTGCGCGGCTGGTTGGGGGTTAGCCTCGGATTAGGTGCTGGTCGTTGGCAGGTTTTTGAGTTTCAATGGCGTCTTGGGGGTTGTAGTCCACCTCTTGGGGGATTTCATCGGTGCAGTCCATTTGGGTAGGTTGGTCGTCGTCAGCGGCGACATGATCCATGGTGTGAATTCCTAGAAGCGAGATGTGTTATGTATAACCATTCGACTGGGAGGGGGCGCAATTTCCAACACGGTCTCCTCCGGACCAAACTTTGTGTAGTAGTGAGTTCGGACGAGGGGCAGTTTAGAGCGAGAGGGGAGGGCCGTATAGTCAACGAGCTTATAATGACTTTGGTGTGTGTGAGTGCGTTGTTTCGGGACTTGTTGGGAGCCCGGAGTTGACTGGTGAGGACCGGAAACGCGTCGGATCGAGCCGGTTCTGAGCGGATTAAGGTCGACGCGGGTCGGCTTGGAAGAGAAGAAGACTGGGGAGCGGATGGGGGCGGGTAGGAGCCGAATGAGTGGTAGAGAGGTGGCGACATGGGGCGAGAAGGTTGCGAGGGAGGGTGTGCCATCGGGCCGTAAGAGGCGGCGGTGACAGCCCGCATAGGGCTTGCACGTACACATAGTCCGCGGGAAAGTTGATTTTCCGCGGAAATTATGTCTTTGCTAGTATTTTCCCCTGTCTTTAATACCGGGTGTAAAGAAGAAAGTACTACCGCAAGGGAGCCGGCGCATCCGATGCTTGCTGCATCGGCGCACCTTTCCACGTCGTTAAGTATGTGGGTGCCTGGGTGGTTGGGCCAAGACGGTGACGGAAGGAAAGTACATCGACCCCACCACGACCCCATCTCCAACATCGTGGTGGTACTTCGGTTGGACCGTCCCATTCCGGGCTCCTGGCCGTCCCACCAACTTAGGTTGCGCAACATGCGTAAGATGGCGAGACAATAAGGCCTCCGGCTTTTATTTTTTTGGCAAAACGTGCCCTAGGGTCAATGCTCAGATTGATTCAAATCTAGAGGTTTGCAAAAGTTTACTTATGTGTGTGACCAAATACATACACCCTAGCGGTTAATAAGCGTTAATATAAAAATAGTGCATCTTGCCTAGACCTCGAGGTAACTATCGGGGACATGGTAACGCCTCGCGTAACCTCCCAAGCCCTTCCCCCGGCGACACTAGCTAGAGGTTACCTTTAAGCCAATGCAATCCCAGAGTACTGGCACTCTCTGCTTTCTGCTCGCCCATGTGGCTCGTGCAACCCATATACCCGCCAGCCCATAATTAGCGCCAATCTTCCCATGGGCGGCCGGGTCACGCACTTATGCAGCATGTAGTGTTCTTTTCGGAAAACTGGAATCAAACTGAAATACTTGGCAAAATAAGCCCTCGGGTAAACTGCTTTGAATATAAAAAATAAATTATTATTTATTTATTATATCATCACACGTCGCGCCGCCCGCGTCGCCGATGAGAGATTGTTCCTGCAAAAGCAGGAATCGCGAAACCCCCCGCCACCGTGATCGATTACTCTACGTACCATCCGCCGTCGTCTGCTCTGATATTTTCCCTCTGAATTTTTGGCTTTTCTCCCTACTGTAAGCCTCACCTAAGGAGACTGTCATTGGGTAAAGTGCCAGCCTGTGCGTAAATAGTAACTTCGACGAGCATCGGGCGAGGGCTGTATCGGCGCTGCAAGCGGTCGGGGATATATCCTAAGGCAGAGAACATCAGCAGCGATTCAGCGACCGGCAGGGTACCCCAGTCTGCGGCGATGGGCAGCACCCTCGGCTGCCTCTGAAAATTATTGTGGGCCTGATGCACTTTATTTATGGAGCAAGCCACGCTGGCGTGGGTGCGCCCCCTGGCTTCACTCCTGTACAAAGCAGCACATCCGGATGGGGGTATGGCGCAGGCCAGTGTCTCAAAAGGACCGCCTTCGGTGCTCCGTTTAGGGTGTATCAGTATCGCCTGTCTCGAACCAGTGACATCCTCTAAAGAAACACTTAGAGCATAATCCGTTGGTATTTCGAAATCCCCGTCGCCCTCTCCCTGTTCTTTCGTAGTGACGTTTCGTTGGGCACCGACGGGTGTCCGGGGCCATCGACCAACTGTTGACATACCAATTATCTTGATGAAGCGTGACACGCTACGTTGTTGCTTTTTCACCAATTTTCGAGTCTGATCAAGTTTGACTGAACTACTCACATTATCTATTTATTCACACAGTAAGGCGCCTTATCTGTTTAGCAACGCTTCACTCCACTCCTCTCTTCACGCTCCGCCTGGCTGCAAATACTTACGCATGCTTGTGCGTGATGAAACTTGTTGCAGCGCCCCCGGCGTCGCCTTCGAAATCTATTGGCCATTAGTGTGAGTGCCTCCTCGCCCTGTCCTGATAGTCATGACCGTGGCTTGTCTCAGAATGTGCAAATCAGCATGGCACGACATTCATCAATGCCCTGCTTTCGTTTCTATGCTCACTAGGCACGGAATTTGGTGCCTTACGACATTTCATGCCTGGAAAGTACATCCACCTTTTACGTGCTATGGAGTTTAGAAACGGTGCCGCCGGAGATATTCGCTGCTATTTCCACATGCCGCGGGCGAGATGGAGATGCCGCCAATCCGCCCGGGGGCCCGCCTCCTAGCGAGCTGGAGCTCCAGCAGCATGCCAAATGGTTGTACACTAGCGAACAGGTGACCTACTCATCTCGTACATTTTTCATTTGTACCCTCCCTGTCCTTGCCTCGAGTCAGTTTGTGCGTGCAGATTGCTGAAGTGCGTCGTATGGTTGCGTTATTAGGTGCCCGGCAGCCTTAACCCGGATTGGGTGGCTGTGACTCGAGCAGGGCAGTTGAAATGGCCCATCCACGACACGATGTCAGGGCAACTGCGCATCTGCGTGTTTGTGGTGCACAAAGGGAGACGCCATTTGCCTCAAAACTGCCCTCTGTGTGCCTGTGCGCACTGCCGATGTGCACCTGGTAAGTAGCGTGTCATTTGATTATCCAACACTCTACTGGGAATACCTGTTCTGGAAGAAAGGCACCTCTTAATCTAAACTGTTTGATTGATGTAATCAGGGTATGCTGCAGGTCGAGCAGAAAAGGCTAATTTGGGTAGGTTGGGGGCTTTGGCCGCTGGTTTACATTTCTGAGACTTTCTCTGTTTGGCTTTGCACCTGTGCAGACGCTATGCAGTGGACGGAGTTGGCTTTGGGGGCGAGGTCGGGTGCTGTGCAAGAGGCAGGTTGCACTTCTGAGCCCCCTACCGCATCAGGAGAGAGTAATGTTGAGGAGGGTCGACACGCCATGGGACTTCAGAATGCAGGCGGTCACTCAGAAGCTTCCGCAGCACGCGGGGAAAATAATGAACAGGGCCACGTACGCGAGGAAGAGCAGCAGGAAGGCGAAAGGCGGCCTTCAGGGAAATCTGCTGCGGGAGAGAGCGCCAGCGCCACTCGGCACAGTGATCTCCCCACTCTAGGGAGCCTTCTTCGCGAGCACGCGGCGGAGCATACAGCAGGGGAATGGGTCGAGATGGTGGTGGACGCTGTGCTTGACATGCATAGACTGACATACTTGGGGCCTACGATGCCGGAGCAGGCCGAAGCGAAACTTCTACCAAACAGTATCCTGCTGCAGCTTACTGATGGCTATTATGTGTTCCCTAAGATGGATTCGCTGGCTGTGGAGGTTGGTTCCACATGTAGCACTACCAGCAGATCCTCTGGGCTGAAAACTTACAACGACGGACACATAAAGGATATGCTGGCTGCCAAGTTGCTGGGGGCGAGGAGTGCGGTGGACCTCGTGGCGCTGGAGCCATCTGTTGCGGGCACCTCTAGTAGCGGCTCCGCTAGCAACATGATGCACTCCGCGTCCTCGTCATCGATGCAGCAATCTGCTTCGGTTACACAGACATCAAAGGTCGCCAGCGCTGCAGAGGTAGTGAAGTCTATGGACGGGCTTTGCAGCCAGCGACACAGACTGCAGGAGGCAAAGCGTCGACGACAGGAGATTCGTGCGCAGCTCGAAGACCATATGCAGGTATGCAGGCTGAATCCGATGAGCTGCAGCATTTACTGGTGACATACCATTATCTAGTGATTGGGGCTAATTTATGATTCCAGCATATCAACCATCACTCGTAATGAATTTGGTGTTTGTTTCCCTAAGGCAAGACAAGCATATGCAGATCAGCGACACGAGGTATTCGCTTATCACCGCAATTCAGCGGCTTCGCACGCCAGAGTGAAAGCCCTGAGGTATGTAATTGACTTTTGTATATCCTCATATGTCATCCAGACACCCACGTTCACGAGTTTGACCCATGGACAGTCACTTACTTGCTGTTTTTCCATTTGACTGCTGTTGTATGAATCGCAGTGAAAATCTACAGATCGCACTGGATAGAAACGCGGCGCGCAGGGAGGCTCTGCCACAACGTGCGCGTGCTGTCTTGGATGTGGGTGGCGAGATGCTGAAAGGCGTGAGGCGATTGCATGAGGCATCGGCACTGCTAGTGGGCTCTGCAGGCATGGGACAGGTTGCGCAGCTGCAGAAGGCGCTTGTGGCACGGCGCTGCAGGTGAGCTCTAAGCGCATGCTTGACTGCAGTTCCCGGCTTGGCGTATACCTACGGACGTGTAGACCAACCTGTTATTGTATCGCACTCATCCAGGCATGCATCTGAGTTAACAGCTTGTACAGCTGAGGTGCCATGCCCTTCTACGTGTCAGTTAACCCTATTATTTTTTTAATTTACTGCCGCACAGCTACCAAGCTAAATGTACGATGACGAGCTCAGATATGCATTAACAGTAAATCTATCTTCCCCTACCCCAGGCTCTGCTATGATTTAGCGTCCGCCTTCGCCGTCGGACCCCGCACAGTGCCGGTATGCAACACCAGTCTAGGGGACATCGCTGCGCGGCTGGACGAGTCGTGGTGGAGCCACAGTGTGGGGCCAGGGACAAGCGACGCGGACAGCGATGCTGGGGCTAGCTCGGTTGATCTCACACCCGGCTGGGGGAAGGACAAAATGATGCAACGGGAGGTGGCGCGGCTAGAGATCTCGGGGCTAGAGATCGACCCCCGCCTGGGAAGCCGAGGGATGGTGGGCAACATGAGCTGGGATAGCTTGGAGGAGAAGCGCACGGGTGCAGCACTAGGCTACGTTGCCCAGGTTGTGACCCTTCTATCATCCTACCTTCAGGTCCGTGCTCACCCTCCACAGAGAACCATAGACAACTTCGGGGCACCTTGTTAGCGGTGCACGTGGATTGCAGCTGCGAATGTTGCAGGTTTTTGTCTTGCCGAGTATTTCTATCTGACCACCACATGTCCGTTCGTTATCAGTTGCATGTGAAAACCTTACTGGCAATGCGTCCTGAATCTCCCATGAGTCTATACAATTGTTCACCACGTCGGGTAGATGTCTAGTGACAGTACAAGCACGGTTTGTGTGGGGGTGAGAAAACCTGCCATCATCTAGACATGAAAAGTGGTGTTGAGGTGTGTGTGCTCAATTACAGGTGCCTCTTCGGTATCCGCTGTCTCACTGTGGGTCACGCTCGTTCATCATGGACTTTGCACCGACACTGCCAAAGGCGTTGATACAAACCACGCAGGATGGACGTCTCATGTTGAAGCAAAATAAATTCAGTTTACGATCGCTACGCCGCGGGCTGGCCGGCAAGGTAAGCAACCCAGACGTTGCGATGCACCATGTCATCCAGGTTGCGGAACATGCTCGTGCGTGCTAGCCCCAGTCGGTCTGCCAGGTGCCCAAATTGTAAACATCAGGGGTTTTCAATCAATCCGTGTGTTATATCCTTGAAGCAAGGTCGTCGTCTAGACAAACGGCGTAGTGCACCATTACTGCTTAACTTAGGTAGATCACAACACATTGCGTCCTCCAGTGATTGTATCGGTTGTGCTACCAATTCAGTTTGTGTGTTTTTGGCATGTCGCAAATTTCCCTCTGAACTTGGACGTGCAAACAGGCGTGGGCGGAAGCAGGGGGCATGATAAGAAAGTGGGCGTCATCTATCTGTGTCATAAAGATAGGGGTCGTGCAGAACTGTGTTTAGCCAGTGTGTGTGAGAGTGACAATCGCGTCCGCTTGCAACGCAGGGACCCAACAAGGCGCCAACGGAATTTCCGCTGTTTTACGCCGGAAACGAGCGAACGCGGTTTGCGTACGCGATATTTCTGCTAAACAAGGTACGGATACATATGTTCAAGGTTGGCCTGCTTTGTCCTGCTTAGTGTGGTCCAGGCTCGACTGGTCTGGTCTAGACTGGTTTAGTCTGGTCTCGTCTGGCCCGGCGCGGCCTGGTCTTCGCTGGGCTTCTCTTGACTGTTCCTGTCTCATGTCTACCTTCTCACCGTCGTGTGAGCACCGAGCAAGCCTATGCCAGCCTTGTTACGGGGATGATGCTATGTGATTGCATGCATAATATCTTCTGCTATTTTCGTATTTTGCTGAAATGTGAAAGGGAAGTCAAGATTCTTATCCACTTTAGACCTGCGGACAATTTGGGTTTTACGGATAGTTGCCTTCGTTCGGTACGCTTTTATTAGAGATCATTATAATCCAGCTTTAGTCACCTTATTACAATGTTGTTCTCTTTTGATACAACGTGATTCTATCTAGTCCGTGGTGTGTGTGAGTGTATTCGGCAACGGGGAACGTTTTATTCGCGGTTTCGTATTTGGATATAGATCTTGTAAGACCACGAACGCGGATTGGCCTAGGCCGATCGGCATCCCGGTTCGGTGAGAGCGGGCCGTGCATCGTGAAGTTTCATTTTGCATTTCTTGACAAGTGGATTTACTTTTAGATCTTCATTACAAAATTGTTTGTGTTGTTAGTGCTTAGGCGGGGGGACTGTGGCAATTAAGGCGTTTGCTTACAGTTTTTAACCTCCGAGGAATGTCGGCACACATTGCAAATAGGTTTGTCGATAGGTGTAAGTGGTCGAAGAGTACCCGGCCCAATCTTTGCAGTTAACTGTCCTAAATGGCAGAGCAATTGATGGCCGTTAGACAACAACCGGTCCAATTTGCCGGTATTGTTGTAATTCATTGTCATTGTAAGATCACGGTACAAATCTGACATCGTTTTTACAAACAAGGACCCATTCGTGGAAGGCAGATTGGACCACCGATGTCTTTTCGACATTGGGGATTCAGTATTGCCTATCCGCCAGGTTAAGTGGCTGACCTTGCATTCTTATTCATTGACAATGGATGAGTTGGAGGATGTTTACAACATGTATCCTACGGTGAGCGCTCGCGCGCGCGCGCGCGCGCGTGTGTGTGTGTGTGTGTGTGTGTGTGTGTGTGTGTGTGTGTGTGTGTGTGTGTGTGTGTGTGTGTGTGTGTCTTCACCAATGTCAATGGGTACACCATTGGCCATAGTTTTAAAAAGCACCATAGACACGAGGACATGGAAATAGGCGGACATTTCAATAGGTCTAGTCGCACAAGCAACACAATTTACACGGCTGATTTCGCTACGACATTCCTTGCAAAATCTGCGTGCATTCGGTTTCTGCGATACGAGTTCCGTCACATTCACATGCCATTTGAAAAGATTGTATTATTAAAATGCATGTGCACTTGACCAATTTGCTCAACGTCTCATTGTTAGTTACCCCCCTCTGCCTCGGTTACCCACTCTTATTATATTCTCCTAAATCACTCCGAGTTTCCTGCGAATTACACCGCGAGGGCAGTCGGACGTTCTAATGTATAATCTGATCGACAAAATTGCTTCGGGTATATTTCTTGTACTTGTTGTGAGATCCCTATGGTGGATAGGATAATGGACACATCTGTACGTTGGACTCCGGGGGAGTCTTAGCCCTCCACCTATAGGTGTTCGCTATAGGTGTTCGCAGTGTGTGCACGATGCGAGGCGATGGGTTCATATGCACAATATGTTCCTATCGGGAACCGACTTTTGGCGGTACTTGGATAAGGCGTACAGCTACGTTCTGGGAAGCGGCGGTTCTAACCCTCTTCATGCCATTCCGGGTGTTCATGGATTAACAATACTGTCTACGTACTAATCGGCTTATCAGAAGCTTGTATTCCGGCTCTTTCTTATCGGTAGGTTGTTTTCTGGCCAATGCCTCACAAGGTCGAGTAGATTATTGTTGTTGTGGTGAAATTCGCGCGTTGATGCGCTGCCAGATGAACTAGCACTGCATAGTTGTACCTCGAGCGGGGGGGGGGGGGGGCTATGTGCATTCGTTATTTTTTATTAAATGACGAGAAGCACTGTAGACACGAGGAGGACAGTGCTGACGCTGTGGCATGCCTTCCTGTTCCTCTGGCTTTGGTTTTTTCCTCTTTTCTTCTTTTCGCTTGGTCTCCACCACTACTTCGCTGTTTGTAATTTGTCCAAATACTTGTAGACACGAGGACATGGGAAAAAGGGGGCGGGACCTTTCGTTTGACATGGTACCCGTACGGCTTTACATTTTTAATGGTTTTATTACAATCACGCGAAAAGATCTTCATGTCATTATATAAAAGTATTCTGACACGGAAAAGCAGCGGAGACCACCAAGTAAAAAGACGGAAAGAGGGAAAAACCTGAGCCCGAGGAACAGGAAGGCATGCCACAACATCACCACTGCCCTCCTGCAAAGCATCGCGGAGATAGGAACCCAAAGTACCATGAAGATCAACAGAAAGACGTTGCATGAATTCTCGCCTCATCACATCCCCCCAAAACGCCGAAAAGGAACAAGAAGTATTGCGACGAACCAAATGTTGCATACGGACTTAACTTTCATAACGCAAAGAACGAGAGTCAGCAGCACCCATGCACCCACTCTTCCTGTAATTCAGACTGCTGTGTGTTGATTTGATTGGTATTTACGGGTGCCTCACCCTACGCCATGATGGAGTATGTATTGGCTGTAAGAGTTTCAGGATACATATCGTCGCTAAAAATCCTTTTTCCTTTATTGTTGCTGGTGGATTCCGTCACTGCTTTCTTTGTAATCATTATCGATATGATGTTTCAATTAGACGAGCTGCGATTTTCATATACGACCCTTGTACATGTACAGATACGTGTACGGAAGAAGTTTTCGAACGGCGTTCAGCTTAATTTCTACCCGTAGTATACAGGTACTTTTTCCCGCTAATATACGTAGCGGATATCATGTACTTCAGCAATATGCACTTGCTATCTATACTCTATACATACAGCTAGCTGCTATTTTAGGAACTATGCACCAGACGTAGAGGTAGCTATCACTTTCTGAACTCATCACTGACATGATGATGTTGTGCCGCGATCAAACCCGACAGGACATTGAGCAGCTGCTTAACATCCACTCGCTCGCCACAGCCGGACCATCCCACCTGTTGCAAAACCTCAGCAAACTATTTGCCGCAGCGCAATCCGCGCTGCCGCCCTCTGTGCGGCCTCTCAACCTGCCGCGCACTCCCTCTCCGGGTTCCACCCCCCTTGGCCGCCTCTCCCCCGGCGGCCCTTTCGCTCTCGACACGGCGCGAGGCGGAGAACTCGGCACACCCACGCGCAGCCTGCAAGGTGCTGATAGAAATCTCAGCACCGAGTCAGAGGTGGGTTGCCCATCGCAACACAGCCCAGATGTGATGGCGTAACATGCTCACACTGATGAAGCAGCTCCAGTTGCAGGCGCTTTGAGCTGCCACTCTTTAGTGCTGCGTCACTTCGCGATATTGTTTACCACACTTGTGTTGGCCGCATTTCATCCCTTCGGTTCTGCTCCACGGACTCTTGGTCTAGCTTTCTCGATGTTTCATGGCCAAAACTTGAAAATGTGAATCGGTAGCCCACCCAGGTTACCGATGCCCCCGTGTATTGCAGCGGCAGTGCTACAATATTTGGTGTATGAAAAAGGCTGTCACACTGGAGCACAACCATGTTTGGGCAGCACACCGTCGATGCCGTTGCCATTCTTTGAGTACACCTCAAGAACGAAGTGCTCAACCAGCCTGAATCATGTCGAGAGTCTGAGGCTTTCTTGTCGTTCTTGATTCCCACTACCTTCTCTGATGCTGTCAGGTGATGGACGGACTGGATGACAGCGAGGTGCAGGCGATGTTCACAGAGGCACTGTATGCTGCGGAGCGCGAGTATGGAGAAGAGGAGCAGGTAGATGGCAAAGCTGTGTCAGAGGCTGGGAGGAAGGGTGGTAGGGGAGGGAAGCCTCCTGCTGCTGCTCGCCCGGGGTCCACCTTGTTGGCTAAGGCCTCTTTGAACCTGGGGCGGTTCATTAGCGGTGGTGGTGCGTCATCGCGACATCAGCAGCAGCCTCTTCATGCAGAGGATGCTTCCGGGGTCAGCAGTGCTATTGAGGTTGAGCACTTTCAGCGTGTGGCTGACGCAGCTGAGCGGCAACAGGCATCAGCGGCGCGGCCGGGTGTGCATGCTGCGGACTTTGAGGTTGAACCTCCCAAAGTTGAGGGAGCGGCACAGTGGATGGCAAATGCCGCGGGTGGTGGTGGGGGTGGGAGTGGGAGCGATCAAAGCAGCGAGGTAGACGAGTTAATGGCGCAAGCACAGGACAGTGCGAGGCTTTCCGCGGCGCACAAGCTCGATGTCGACGGTGAGGGGAATGCCGCTGTCGAGAATTGTGACTGCTTTTATGTTGTGAGTCTCACTGATCATCATCAGCTGTAGTTAATCTATTGGAAGCGGCCGAATTATCTGGTATTAGCAAACACAAGTCCAAGTTATGTATGCAGTTAACTTATGCGCCGACCCAAATATTCCCGTCAGTTGTTCTGGTTATTGGGTTTGCAGGTCTTCACTAGACGACTCATGAGAGTATTGTGCTATACGTTTTGAACATTTTCCCCTGTTTTTCTTATGTACCTACTCGCATCATTACTCCCCTCCGCTCCCACTTCTCTCCTCCACTTCCTCGACTTTTTTCTTCCCCGATCAGCACCCTCCTCAACTGTGGCTGTGTCGCCTTAGTTCTGCTACGTTAACGGTGGAATTGTTCTATGCTGGCAATGAGGCGGGATAGATTGGCTAGCTTAGATGTACGCCTAGCATTAACTGACTTGAAATTCTACTCCTACTATTCTGCCCAGTCTAGTTTTGATAGCCCCTCGAGTGTGGCATATCGTTGTGCTGTTTCAAGAGGTGTAAGGCACTTGTAACTCCTAAGCTGGTGAATTGCTGTCGCCGTTGTGCTCATGACCTCCCCCTCCCCCCCTTTTGATTGAGCTAAATCCTACCGAATAGTATCCTTGTGCTGCGCTACAAATTGGGTGCCTGTCCATTGGTTTTCCTGCACCATCGCCATTCATTCTACCACTGATGACACCTGCATCGTCTTGTCCAATTCCGGAAGCTCTCCATAACTGCCTGAATGTTTTGTTACCGCAGATTTTTGTCGTGCGAGTGGCGCTCCCACTGCAAGTCGGACCACAACCACCGCGGCAGCACCTGGTAGGCCGCCAGGCAGCAGCGCGGGTGGGGGGTTGAGTGACGAGGACGCGGCCGTGCAGGCCCTACTTGCACAGGCAATGGACGAGGTGCGGCTGGCGAAGGGCCAAAGCTTACCCTCGCTCCCTGGTAATTACCGCATTGACGACAGTGGCGCCAACTCGGAGGGTCATTGCGACTTGAGGAATGCAGGCATAGCAGGTGAGAGGCATATGTAACATATCGCTGAGACGTAAACATATAACTTCAATGTTTATATAGTACTGACATTTATTCAAATCCCAGAGATCTCTCATGTTCTTTTGCGCCTGACAACTATTTGATTTTTTCAGCGAATCGCTAGTGAGAAGTGTTGGGGGGGGGGGGGGGGGCGGGGGGGGGGGGGGGGGGCAGTGTACCCTCTATGCAGAATTTTCAAGATCAAGTTTGGTTGATATTCCCTGTTGGATGGCGTTTACAGGGCTCACGCTCTCGGACAGCGGTTCGGGCAGCGACCAGGAATGCCACGATGATGCGCTGAGTGCAAAAACGGGCGATGACAGCGACATCGAGGACCTCCTGCTGGACCTACCACCTGTGCCCAAGCAAAAGCCAACGTTGCACCGGTGATCGGGCTGTCCGGTGACGTCGGGTTGCTCTCAGAGACAGTCGATGCAGCCCTGAATTACAGCGGAATATGGGATTTACGTGTGTAGTTAGGTCAGTCGCTTGTTGGACAAGCAATTTCGTATCGGGAGTGCGCTGCAGGCGTGTTGTGCAGCAAAACGAGGGACGGAGTATGGTAGGCATGTTCAGTGTTTCAGATTAATATTTCAGAAAAAAGTATCGGATACTGAAATATATAATGTTTGGATTGCACGAGCAGCATACGCCATGTCGACATTCCCAGCGGTACATTTCATGCTGCTGTTTGTGATCACATCAGCAATGGTAATGTCATGCGCTCAGTTTTTGTAGAGTACCTCTTAACCCTAACTCGGGAGTATGGCCTTAGTTATCACATCACCATCACATCCTGCTTATTTTGCCAGGCCTTGTTTAGCATATTTCAATATCGCTCACCAGAGACTCAAACATTGCGCACCAGTCATTATCAGTTTCACGCAAGGACATTGGCCAAGCAGCTGACCTGGCACGGCATTGGGAATTCACACCTGTTTCTTCTGAGGCAGGCGACGACGACACCCATCACAAGTGCAATTATGTGAATGGTTTCATGACGGTGATATTCGCTGCGTTTCTCTTGAATCTTGCATTATCATTTCTGTAAAATATCTCTTTACAAACGCAGATACATGTGATAAATGCATTGCACCCGTGGAGCTTAATCCTGCGACACCAAGCTGCAATGGAGAATAACCCGTGGCGCCGCACATTCAGATTGCTTAATGCAAAACTTATTAGAACTGGTTCAAGTTATTCATCCATTTTTTTTCTGACAACTTTCCAACCAACTATGGAAGTTGTCGCCGCATTCTATATCTAGATTCTCTCTCACAGTAAGCTTTATATTTATGTGAGTGATGGGGATCTGCGCAATTGGCAGCGCGTGGATGGTTAGCTAGCGGGCTTCATCGCATGGAACGCCCTGAGTGGCAATCTGGGCTTGAGTGGTAGGGTAGGCAGAGGCGCAGATGGTTGGACTGCTCCTGCATGCGGCAGAGGCAGCAACAAGGAATAAACATAAGCCACAGCCTCGAAGTAATGCAATCAAGAGTCGACATAGCCACGTCCCTGCGTACCAGTAACCGAACGATGAAGCTTTGCGCTCGAAAGTTGTGCTCCCGTCCCGCGACGCCCTGTGGATGATCAAGCAGGCGCGCACTCGTGCATTTAGAGTGTGTCATCGGCTTCGCTCAAACAACTTTCTGCAGTGGTTGATAATACGAACGTGGTGATGAGCTTTGCATTGGACACTAGCAGCGGCAGGACTGACCCAGTCGTGGTAGCGGTTGAGAGTGCCATCAGGGATTGGGGAACTGAAGCCGTACGTGTCCACCTCTTTGCACATAGCAAGTGCTGCATATAATGCGGTCCATCCCTGCGTGCCAAGCGAGGATTCGGTGTGCATCATTACATTAGCGTCGACCATATGTCAGCGCACGATCATTTTGCTTAGCCTGTTTTCATGCATGCAATCATAACGGGTCGTTAGGGCACGCTCGTTGCGGTATCGTACCGCTGTGGGCACGTTCTGCTCCTTCGGCACCACCAGAATCCCACGGTCATACAGGGCAGCGCTGAGGGTGAGGTACGCCTGACGGCTGCGCTCCGTCAGCTCAGGGGCGAGGAGCAGCACTCGTTCGCTTTGTTTCGTGCCCATAGCGTACTGTTATGAAAGCAGGAATGATGAGGGAGTTATTGCACAGACATGCAGTCGTCAAGAAGTTTCAATTGCTGCAAGTGGCCGCAATGCCGTGCCAAGGTATTAGAATGCAGTCGTGTTATGTGCTTCATCGATTTCTCCAATTTTGCGTCCTCACAGCGCTTGTCCGCGCAGTGAATGTAGACACGCACAGGTCGAATCAGGCGGGGAAAATCAGGAAATCGAACTTGTGCTCACCATGGCAGGCATCGTAGCGGCGTCGTAAAATACCGCAGTCTCACCAGGAAGCTGCGTTGATGTGTTGGCGGCCGAGAGGTAGCGATAGCTCCACTCGTAGCTGAGGAATCGATAAGTCACTTTCTGTCCGACGTGCGCCTTGAAGGCGCCGCCCTTCATCATTACGACCAGCACCATCGTGAGTGCATACACATGGAGTTCATGTAATTGTATTGCTGTGCGCATTGGGTTCACTGAAGCGTCCTGATTTTTCGTAACAAGAGTTCAAACGAAATGGAGGCAGTTATTTCCGTAGCGGTATTAGCCTCACCACTGGTGCGCCGTTGACGCGAAACACGGCATCGTGTCCGTCGATCGTTTTGCCAAAGTCGCCAAGAAGTAAGTTGCCGCTATTGCCGACGACCGCGCACGACCGATACGGCTCTGCAATGTCCTTCTCTGATGGCAGTCAATCCGCGAGACGATTATCAAGACTGAGCTAGAGTATGTACTTAATATAAAATCCCAGAAAATAACTCATTAAGGACGACGAATACCTATACGCAGAATGTTACTATGCGAGAGTAGAACTGCAACATGCCGCCCTTGGCGCCTCAACGTCGTTCATGTCAGGACATGACTGCTTTCCTTTGAAGCCCACTAGATAGACATCAAGGTCTGCCAATATCTCTGGTTACATAGATAGGTGTGATGTCAACTGTAAAGTGATTTTAGTTATGGTAAAAGGCGCTGCAAACTGATGAAGGACGCGCGCGTAATTTGCACTGTTATGTTTAGCTCTTTACCTGGCAAGAGATGCTTCATAAGTTTCTGCAACTTCTCGTCCTCTATGCTCGGTTGCTGATGATTCACGAATATGCGCCTGTTCTCATCCCTGTGTTTCGAAACCGTGCATCTCAGTGACATGCGTTAATCTGCTAATAGCATGGTGCCTGCTGCGGTGTATGTCTGGAAGGGCACGAGGATGCATGGTTTCCGTAAATTCAGTGTCGACGCGAGGAATTATCTTACCAGTATGGATAGTCGAACTGACGGGATAAAGGCTCAGAGGCATCCAGGGCCCCCAGCATAAGGCCGAACCCGATCTCGACGCCCTCAGCCACCTTACCAGCCCCAGGCATACGTGTGTTCTTAAGGCTAAGGGTGTGGGGTAGTGGAGAGGCCGCTTGCAGATTCCTGGCCTCGCTGTACGCGAGCTCCACCAGCACCGCCCTTGCCTCCGCGCTTTCGTCGCTATGCTGCAGCAACTTTCGCCCCCACGCGTCGCGACTATGGGCGTCTCGACTGAATCGCAAGTGCATACAAGCACAAGGGTCAGGAGGAGAGTCGCGTGGTCGTTGGAGACCGCGTTTGATCGTTTTGTTTGGAGCAGCTGAGCAGAACTATGGTTAAATCGATCGCGCGCCTTACCTATGCCTGCGGACTCGCATGGAGGCCTGCTGCACCCCCACTCGTACTATCTGTTGGTCGCTAGTTGATTTCTCCCAAATAAGAGTGCCCGTGAGGACACTACTGGCCAGTAGCAGCAGCGAGCACCCAACAAGTCGCAGCAGAGCTGGCTCGGGTGTCGCGCCCCCGTGACGCATCCGTCCGTTCCACATCACGTGGTGTTGGTTGTGATCAGTCGGCCCCCTCGCCGCAGTAAACGGCGAATTGGCCACTCGACCACAGAAAAGACGAGCCCGCTTTATGTTTTCCAAGTTGCTATCTTTATTTGGTCAGTATTCTTATATACGCTCTTTCCGTATCCCTCAGCTCGGGTCTCGTGATGAGTTAGTTTCCTCCCCAGTGCGAGTCGTCGATATATCGTCGAAAACGTCACTTCGCTCCGGTTCTGTCTTCACCCGCGGTTTATTCATCTGCTGAAAGGAAATAGCACGTACCGGACAGGAGGAAAGTTCGAGAATCAGTCTTCGGTTTATCAAGGCGTGTCTTGTCTACATTTCTAGCTCGCCTCCGGCACACCTATGGCACTGTCTGCTCGAGTTTGGGCAAGCGCCCTCGCGTGCGTCAAAGTTTTGAGCAAGCGGGCGGCGCGACGGTCTGGTAAAGCGTCGACTACAATCTGCACGGGATAATAATATCGGTAACCAAAAGTGTACGGGATTGTCTGTCATTGAATCGTATGTAGGTAAAGTACTCATACCCGTACTTGCATCTGCGTACTACCGGGTTGTTATATGCTACTTAGGGCAAAGGCAGGTACAGGTACGGGCAGGATGCGAGGGCAAAGTACGGAGCGGCTTCGCCGCGGACTGTCAACCATCGGATCATCCAAGAATCTGCCCGTCGGGCAGATTCTTGTCAAAATGTTAAAATACCCTTTTTAAGGCCAGGAAGACGTGCAGCTCTAGTACTTAACGAAATCAAACTAAAAGCATAGTTCACCGGGATGTTTGATGCATACTTCTTAAATTGGTTCTAGGTATGAGATACATCCGTGAATTGCTTATAATACAAAGATAAAGACAATCTAATCTGAAATATTTATACAGCGCATATACATCAGAGATTCAGAAAATAGCTAATTACAATTATATGTGTATATCGCTTTCCTTGCATGAAGATAGTTGATTACAATCTTTCTTGGGTAGACGAGTGATAATATGATTAAACAATGGAAGACCTGCACGTAGAATGGCAAAATGAAAATAGTCTGAGGGAAAATGTGGTTTATCCTTATATAGAACTTAATTTCATGCAAGGACAAGCTGTTTGTTTCCCAATCAAACGGGAATCGGGCTCCTTGAGATGGCCTCGAAAGAATTTGATAATCGCTTAGAAGTAGGGTAGAGGCAGATGGCCGCGATGGTTCAAGCTCGGGCTAGCCATGTTGTAAAGTGCAATATGTCGGCCGCAATAGAAAGTAGCGGGGTGATGCCCTCTTCGTCGCAAAAATGTTGATGAATCGTCGTATTCCGGTACCGTAATTGTTGTAGGTGGTGGGGGCGAGGGAGCCGGTGAGGAAGTCGAGCACGAGGTCGCCTAGGTCGTCCATCCCGACGAGTTCTCCGACGTGGTTGCGCATCGAGGCATGCCAAGGTGCGTGCGCCGAAGGTTCGATAAGTCGGTATTTCACTAGTGCGGCGGGGTGGTCCTTGTCCGCGGATGTCCGGACGTGTATGGATATGGGCGCGGACGTCCGGGCGGTCGGGGGTGGGTTGAGAGTTCCGCGTGATCAGTAGATCGAGGCCGGTATGGTACGTGGAAGGCCGGGACGCTCCAGCCGGGCGGTCCTACGCCCTCGTATGCTCCGCGCTCGCCCGGAAAGAGTAAATCTCGGGAGGGGGGTACCTAACTTGTTCGTCGAAAAGTTCGCTCAGTATTTGTCACCACTGTTTGGCGGGCCACTACGGTGCGATGATTGGCGTAACTTTCGGATGAGGTCGAGTAGGAGAGTCCACGGGGATTTGTACCATTTCGTTTCCGAAGTCCAGAGCATGTCGGGCAAATGTAGGTAATCAATTTCTTCGGCGCTTGGGTCTCGCCAACGGGCATTGTAGCGAGGCAGATGCTTGTTGCCTTGCGTGGCAAATCCATCGATGGAATGGAAGCCCCACAATGAGTCCTCGTAAGTGAATTCGCGGGGGTTGAGCTGCCAGTCGTCCATATCTGCTTCACGGCTAAGTCTGTCGGCCCAGACGTTGGCTGCGGATGCCCCAGCCGTAACATGAGTTGCCGCAGTGCAGGTAGGCGGTCTCGATTGGGGAGAAGATGGAACGGCCGTTGTTGGCGGAGGGGACTTGCATTCACCATTGGAGGTATCGTTTCAACCGATAGGTGAGTTTCACCCGTCCCCCCCATCTTGTTCGAGTAGCGAGGACGTTGTGGAGCTCACGGAGGTAGGAACGCGCCGCCGGGATGGCGAGGTAGAGGTATTGCGTTTTTCCTGCGAGGACCGGGGTTTGTCGGGTGGATAGTTACCGGGCGTCTCATGCTGAGCGTTGGAGTAGGATCCGGGAGAGGGTAGCAGTGGCGTGTAGTTTCGAAGGAGGGGCTCGGAAGGTAGAGGTTGTAGTTTCGATATGGAGTCCGAGGTGCTCGCAGATTTGTGTGGGTTCCCAGTGTCCTTTTTGGGGTTTGCGTCCTAGCCCGACGCGGCCGAGTAGGGCTGCGACGCGGTCGCGGATATGTAGAGCCGCGTCTCCGTTGTCCGCGAAAAATAAGAAGGCGTCCATGTACGGGAGCAGTCTGGCGCCTCTCCACCGCGAGTTGTGCATATAGCGCCGGGAGGGTCTTGGTCGCTTGGGCTGCCGATTCGTAGACGTGCGGGGGACGTGCAGTAGGGTTGGGCAGCGGTTCGCGAAGGTGACGGATGAAAACATCGGTAACACGGCAAAAATAGTAGGTGCTGCACTTTTAGCCCATCGGGAGGCCGGCTAGCCGGTACAACGCGCCGCGATAATTCTCCGTGAAGAAGTCTATGTCTTCTTCTCGTATGCCTAGTGTGTAGTAGCCGTCCGTGAGGTCGAAAGAGGCCACCTAGTCGCCGGTGCGCGTCAAGTTCTTGAGGTGCTTGAGTGTCTCGTGCGCTAGATCGCGCTCCTTGCATTGCTTGTTAATGGGGGCGTAGGTCGATAATGAGTCGCCATTTGTTTTCGCCCGGTTTCATGACAAAAAACATTCTAGAAGCCCATATGCTGCGTTGTCCCGGATCCCAAGCGCGTGATTGCATGAATCGTGGAAGCTTTGAGTCAATGATGTCGAGCTGTTGTTGTGTTGCGCCTAGCATGGAGGTGTTGTTGTTGAAAGGCGGGGGCCGCTGGCGCCGATGAAAGGTATGCGAACCCCTTAATGAATCCAACCCAAAAATTGTTCGCTCGCGCCTAATCGTTTCCACTCGGACGCAGTGTTCTGCACGCCGTGACGCATGAAGTTTGAACGGTCGTTGCATGACGCGGCTCGACGGGTCACACCATAAGGCGTTCTTGTCGGGGTTCTTGGGCTTCGAGTCTTTGCTGTAGGCGTTGTCTCTCGGTGGCGGCTTGGGCTTGGGTTGGGGTCTTGGGGTTGGGTTATGGGTCGGACGGTTGGGGGCAGGTCGGTCCGGTGTCTTGCGCGCTAAGGTAGCTCCAGCGGCGGCTTGTGCGCTAGCAAGCAGGGAGCACTCGAGCGTCTTGTCCATGAAAGCTCGGTGTAGGTTGTCGTACTAGGAGGAGGCAACGTCCGGTCGCGGTTTTAGGAAACGCTCGTAGGCGAGTTCCGTGAGAACGCGGTCCGAATTACTCGTCTCCCCTCCGCCCTTGGTGTGCCGGATGTGGGATATCCGCATAATACGGGCGGCCTCCTCGAGCGCGCTGTGGGTGTGGTTGCTTTGACGCATGGTGACGATCGCTTCCTTAAGTTCCTATGAGTCCTTCGGGTAATTTTGAATGTCTTCCATAGCTGATATGCTCGCCGTGATAGCGTAGGCGGCGTGACATGCCGTGGCGCGGTATTTTTCGAGCGTGGCGTTGTGCCGGCGGGCGGAGAGGTGGCGGTAGTTGTCAGTCGTAAGCATCCCGATTTGTGGGCCGTCGAGATGTCGGGGGGGCAGCTCGAGCCATGGGGCAATGTAGGGTCCCCATAGTTATGTGTCGATGTGGTAGTCCTCATATGACAGCGTTGTTGGGCTTACCGTCGTCGCTGTGGCTGGGGCAAAGGGTCGCACGGTGCGGTTGATCGAGGGTCGCTCGGTCGGCAGTTGTGCGCTACAGGCGTCGTGCTCCGTGATTCTACTCTTGGGCGTGTCGTCTACGCCGACGGGACTGGCTAGCTCCGTGCTGACTTGTTTTGTTGCTGTTAGTTGAGTGATGATGGTCGAGCTAAGCGTAGCCGTTAGTTTGGTAAAGGCATGCAAATACCGGTCATTCAGGCGCCCGCCGGCGGCGCAGCGGCGGCGGCCCCGGAGGGGGGTGCGCTCGCATGCCCGTCGGCATCCCCTCACCTCCCCGTGGTGGGCGCTGGAAACCCCGTAGCCGTGCCAGGCCTGGCACGGTAGGGGGCTAAGAGGGCCGACAGCTCGATCCGTGGGATCAGGAGCTGTCGGGAAAGCCCTGTACATAGGGCTTTTGAATAAATAATTCTTGTGCACTACCTGTGCCAAGATCTCCCGCTCGGCCCGTCCGATATGTTCTTTCGCTAACAGATACTCCTAGATACATGCTTACTTTTTAGGAGTGGGGCATGTACTACGGCGTCGTTTGATGGCGAGGAGGGTACGGCCGGTTCAGCGGTGGGAGGCGGGTGTTGGAGCTGGTGGTGGCCAGCCGGGAAGCAGCGCCAGGAAAGGGCGCTCGCTAGCTGTCGACCAGCCCTGTGCCGGTCGAACCTTACCGAGGGGTGAGGCAAGACATGACACAGGACGGTGGCGAGTCGCAGACGGAGGAGCGGCTACATGAGGCGGCGGCGTTCCTCAGGATCAGCCGCCGCCGGAAAGCCCTGTACGGAGGGCTTTTTTGGATACTAAAAATAATGTCCGTACCCGGCGTCGAGCTAGTTGGGGAGCAGCACCAGGGTAGGGCGCTCACTAGCGCGTCGCTACGTCGTCCAGCGTCATCTCCCGGGGGGAGGAGTAAGCAGGGACGGCAAGGAGGACAGTCGCGTTGGGAGGAGCGACACGATCTGGCGGCGACGACCCTTTGGGTCGGCGCCGCCGGAAAACCCGGCACGGAGAGTTTTCTTTAATTCCGGGCGCCCGCGGCCCGCCGGATCCGGCTACGGTGACCTCCCCCCCCCCCTCTTCGACACCCACTACCCCGACAGACCTTACTACTCATATGGGTCCTTGAGCGTGGGCCCGGGTGAGCGCGGAGGCCCCCGCTCAAGGAAAGGCTGCTCGGTGGACGCGCGATCAGAGGGGGGAGGGTACGGCCACATGCCGGAAAACCGACAGGTACCCGGGTACCATACTGAGAAAAAACCGGGGAAATGAGCGGGGAAAATTCAGGCGCGGAGGCAGGAGCGCTTGTTTTTTCTATGTCTGTGTGTCTCGGTCCCCCCCACCTGTCCTCGAGGTGATGGGGGACCTCGACACGGAGGACCGCCGCGTCGGTGGACGCGGCAAGACCTTGGGGGGGGGTTTACGGGATGGAGCGGCGGGATCGACGAGCGACCGCGAGAGGAGGGGTTTTTTGCCAGCCTTTCCCCTCCTACCCTCGGCAAGACCGAAGTCACGCGGGAGCTAGATTAGGCTGGCCCGTCGTCCCTCCCGAACGCCGACCGGCCTAGGCCGGTCGACACCCCGGTTCGGCGGGAGCGGGCCGTGCATCGTGAAGGTCGAGCAGCAGTTTAGTTTTGCATTTCTAGACAAGTGGATTTATTTTTAGATCTGTCTTTCTTGAGTACAAAATTATTACGTTGTTACTGCTCAGGTGGGGGGACCGTGGCAATTACTGAGGTTGCTTACAGTTATATAACTCCCGAGGAACGTCGAGTCACACATTGCAGTTTGGTGTGCCGATAAGAAATGTACCTGGTCGGAGAGACCCGGGCCCAACTTGCTAATAAGTCCTGTATGGCGAAGTAGAGTGGCCCGTGAGACAACACTCGGTCCAGTTTGCCGGGACATGTTGTAAACAATTTCAATTTCAATTTCCGGTCATTCATACGCTCTTCTGATGCTGCTCCTTTAGCGAGTAAGCGTTGCCCCTGTTGTTTGAATTCTAACGATGTAACAAATTCCGGCGCGTCGCGAATTTCGTCTACGACTTGTCTATCTGTAGCCATCGTATTAGAGCATGGTAAAGATGAGTCTCGGTTGTGTTAGACGCGGCCGAGTGTGAGTTGTCACCTTGCGCAGCTACGACAACTACGATGCATGTTGTGCGAGCCGATTGGGCGAACGCGAAGGCAGAAGGTGGCCGCTACCAGCTAGGGGAGCGACTTTAGAGGTAAAGAAGTGGGGCGTCCGCCGCGGATAATTTATTGCGCTTGTGACGCTTTGTCTCCGCGCGTTGCCTTCGGCGGACTCAACATGGTACGCAAACTAACCGTTAAACCCCAATATTTTACCAAAATAAAAGAATATACGTATCCCATACATGTACCCATACCTATACCTGTATCCGTACCGGTACGTACAAGACGTGAAAAAAAAATTCTTACAAGAAAAAGCAGTGGAGGCCACCAAGCAAGAAAAAAAAAAAGGAGGAAAAAACCTAAGCCCCAGGAACAGGAAGGCATGCCACAGCACCAGCACTGCCCTCCTGAAAAGCGTCGCGGAGATAAGAACCCAGAGTGCCATGAAGAGCAGCAGGAAGACGTTGCATGAATTCTCGTCGCACATCCCCCAAAAAACGCCGAAACGGAAGAGAAGTAGATCGACGAACAAAATGTTGCATACGGACATAACTGTCAGAGCGCAAGGAACGTGAGTCAGCGGCCCCCATGCCAGGGAAGCGACGAACAGCCACCAAAATAGCCAAGCGATCGACCAACTCAGCCACCATCGTCGCCAACCGGCCCCCATCCTCCATGGCGAAGGGGTAGTAGTCATGGACCGACTGAACCGAAGGCGTGCCAAGCAAAGCGGAAGTGCGGAGGTCCGCATCAAGTTTGCCTTGCTGAGCTCCCAATGCAAGGCTGCCAGGGAGTGGAAGGCGAGCACCTATACGAGGAACGTTGGTGTTCGTGCGAGCACTTGTAACCGTGTTAGCACTAGCATCCCGTTGCATAGTACTTATGTACAAGGTAGCTATTTGTCATTCTAGTACTTAGTGTTATGCTATTAGCGGTACTCTATTCCCTATTAGTGGCGGTCGGCCGGCCTTGCCGGTGCCTTCGCCGGCCGCCATCTCTCTCCTCTCACTTCTCTAATCACCACAGCCGGCCCCCTTGTGGGGCTGGCACGACCTCCGTGTAACTATCCGTTCCCAACTCTAACAGGTTATGGGCCCTCCACCAAGTTACACTAGAGAAGAGCGTGTGTAAAGCGCTCGGCGCCACGCTAGTCCTACCTACTCCCACGTAAAAAAGAGTAGAGCGTGTGTAAAGCGCTCGGCGCCACGCTAGTAATTCATCGTCCCACCGACCCCACGCTTCGCCTTCGAGCTGGTTGTCCGCGACTGTCCTACCATCTCCCACGTAAAAAGGAGAAGAGCGTGTGTAAAGCGCCCGGCGCCATGTTCGCCCCACCCAGCTTTCAGTTTCACCTAGCCTTTCAGTACTTTAATTAGTACTGTTATTATTTTTTCCCGAGGCAATGCCGCAACGCTCACCTTACTTAGCGAGGAGCTTAACTTTCCCACGGCGAAAGGAGGGAGTAAACACGAGCGTCCGTCTATGTTTTTGCGTGCCTACACGACACAAACAACCTTGTTGGTTGTGCTCCTTCCTCGCCGGTCGCTCTCATGCGTCGGCTAATTCCCCCGCGGACAGTTTTTCCCGCTACATGTCAGAATAGTACATTACGCAGTACATTTGGAACTGCTTCATATCGGCAACTCGCCGGTACCGGTACCGGGTAGCGGCACGTTCTTGTGAGCGCATGTCGCTACACCTACCCGGCCGGAGACACACGCTACAAGCACTACACCTTCTACGAAGATGACACCTTCCTCAACGCAAGCTAGGACGACGTCAAGACCTCGGCTACCTTGAGGGGGGGTGTTAGCACTAGCACCCCGTTGCATAGTACTTATGTACAAGGTAGCTATTTGTCATTCTAGTACTTAGTGTTATGCTATTAGCGGTACTCTATTCCCTATTAGTGGCGGTCGGCCGGCCTTGCCGGTGCCTTCGCCGGCCGCCATCTCTCTCCTCTCACTTCTCTAGTCACCACAGCCGGCCCCCTTGTGGGGCCGGCACGACCTCCGTGTAACTATCCGTTCCCAACTCTAACAAACCGTCACATCAACAACAAGATGGCGGTGCGGAGCCATGAAGTCCAACCAAACCACATCCCCAGGACGATCACGTGAAGCTCCCGACCGAATACGGCGGACCTCCAACCGCAAGTCCCGGCCCTTAGTAGCCCCCGCTTCAAGCATGAACTCTTCAAGCACGTGGACAATGCGGTCGTGGAGTTGAATGATATACCAAGAGCACGGGCACCGGGGGATGTGGTCCATGAGCATAGCGGCTGTTGAGCGCTCACCCGACATAAAGATGCTCGATACCGTCGACGAAGATCCATACCCGCGAGATTCTGAAGGGGCCTCATTGCACCGAGGGCATTTTCGAACATGAGCGGCGCGTTCCGCAGTCAAGCCAAGCACCCGGTGGGCTGCCATCATATAGCAATCGGATGGCACCTTGAAACTGGACTCATGTGAAGCGAAAAAGAGAGCCAAAGCCCCGCGACCCGTACCCGAAGTCACCCTCATATAGTCCGGTGGGGAAGGTCTGCAGAACGCCAAGAGGTCAAGGTAGGCCCGGGCACGAAGAATGCGCGAAATGCCCCGTTGGATGTGGCCCCCAGAATCTCCCAAGCGAGTAAGAGCATCGGGAGTCGGAAGTTGTAGGCTAGTCACTTGGGTAGCGGGTGCCACCGCATTGTTGACCGTAGATACCACCAACTCGACATCGGGCCCGGCATAATCAGAAAGGTTTTGGTTCAGTGTGTTAGTCAACACCACAAGCTCCGATTCAGAAAACCCGCCCATAGTGGAGATAGAGTCGTACGAATTGCGCAATTGGACCGCCCACGGTAAAGTAGAAGTGACAACATTCAGTAGTTCCTGTCGGATGAGACCGTACAAAGGACCTAGCGACTCGGACTCGTAATCAGTAATCAGGTTGGCGAGGGTCGCAGTGAATGAAGCATAGTGAGCAGGTTCGGCGTCGAGCTCGAGGGACGGTACATTAAGCCCCCCAAACTCCGCCGGGAGGGAGAGCTGTCGTTTAGCACAATTCAGTTGATCGAGTGTTTGTGCGTCCAAAGAAACGCCCAAGATTCGATAAACTGCCGCACGAACGGCCCTATCTGCAGTAGCAAGGTACGGTCGGCAGATATCTGGGGGGAGGGTGCGGAGCAAGAAACCATAGCGGCGTACCGCACACGTGATCATCAAGCGGAAAGCGGCGTGAGTCCCTCCGAAGTCCGACATAGCAAAGCATACAATCTTGTCCAAGAGGAGTTGATGAGCCTCAACGGTGTCTTGCAGCCAAGAGTGAGCATAGTTCTCGTTATGAGACGCTAGAGGGCCGTCTGCCATCGAGAAATCCATCGCCAAAGGGGCTCCAAGGTTACTAGTACCCGTAACAACGGGGACCATCGCCCGTATCACCTTGACAAGTTCAAGGCCGTATCCGGAGGTACCATGCACGAAGATTTGATTGGTTGAACATTCGAGCAGACTTTCCCCATTTCCTCCGTAGCCACCGTAATCACAGTCCGGACGAAAGGCGTTTTGATCAAATACTTGCCATCATCAGAAAAGGCTTGGATCGCCGCTGAATCCTTGCACCGTTCTCCAATATTCCGGAGGGGGGTGCTTATCGCCAGGTTGAACAAAAGCGGGCCAAGAGGATCTCCTTGACGGACACCCGTACGAGATTGAACCGTGCCGTGTAGGAGCGAAGCATCGTTGGGGTCGAAGTAATACACCGTGGAATCCCGTGAATATATCATCTCAACCAACGGGATAATGGGATGCAAGTCAGGGTTCTTGTACAGCTCCGCAAGGAAACTCCGGCGGGAAATGGTGTTGAAGGCGTTTTCCAGGTCCAAGCTTAGAAGGCTGCAATCAGGAATAGCTTGTAGGCCAATGCGAGTGGTATGAATGGCTCGCTCGATACCCGCTTTGGTGAAAACCGATCGTTGTACAGGGCCCGGGTGGTCGGCCGCGACAGTCGCTATCCGCGCTATGGCGTGACAATGAGCTAACCTCGACAAAACGCTGCCAGCAGCCAACGGCCGGACTTTTGGAGCCTCACCTCGAAGGCGAGTGGCGTCGCGGTCAACCCCAGTTTGCTTGTGAAGAGCCCACCCGGTCGCACTCGCCAGAAAGTCCGCCGCAGCCTCGGGAATGTTTCCCGCCGAGTAGCGGTTAACCCACTTACGCCATGCCGGAACATTCAAGTCACGGACATGTTCCCATCGCCAGCCATCAACGTGGGGGGATGACAAGCGAGGTGCTTTTCTCAAGACAAGGAGCATAGACTCCTCCCATATTTTGAGGCTGTCACTGTCATCTAAATACGTGAGGGGTGGGCGCGCCGGGGGGGGGCAGAGGGTCGGGGAGATCACAGTCTGGATGGGGAGTACCGGGAGGAGGATGCAACCGCTGAAGAGCGGCTAAAAGCCGCGTCCGCGTTCTCCACCATTCCGAAGTCGGCTCCGTCTAGGGCCATCCGGGCCCGTCGCAACTGGCCAACTTCCACTAGCTCACGGGCCCGACGGAAGGCAGCACGGCGTCGGAGGTCACTTTCAGAGAGGCGAGTCGGTGGGTGGTGCTGCTCCCGTTGAGTGTTCTGGGCCCGGCGACGGCGATAGCCCCCCCCAGCCCGGCCCCGACCGCCGGGGCGTCTAGGCACAGAAGCTCCCGGGCACGCACGTGCAAGCTCACCTCCATCTCGAATATCACGTAGAAGGGTGTCAATGCCCGTGAGTCCGTCCTCTCCGGACGTAGAGAACCAGAGACGGACTCGACGTTGAACCATGGAGCGGATGCGAGCACCGGCCGCCGCCGGGAACGGTCGGAGGAGGAGGCCGCCAAAGAGGTGAATTGCCAAAAAAGCTCCAGCAGCCCGAGAGTCCGTTGAGGGAAGGGAGGTCGCGTATTCGAGGGTGTCTTGTAGGGCAGAACGTAGGTCGTCTCTCGCTGTCTCACAAACCCCTCGGGCCGCAGTGACAGGTCTGAACTCAAGTAGACAAGCGACCGGGTCGTTGTCGGAGCACCATGAGGCATGAGTAGCGGCCCGAGGGGGGGATCGGAGAGCAGCCTCTCGGCGGAGTGCATCGGCAGATGAGGGCATAAAAGCTTGTCCATGAGGTATCGGGGGTCCATCATGTGTAGGGGGGGGAGTGAGGGGGGTAAGCTCCGGTTCGGCCCGGGGTGGGGAAGGGAGTGGTGCCAAGGGGGGGAGGCCACCCCAAGCAGGGAGGGGAGGGGTGACAACCATTCGGAGGGGGCGTGATCCAGTGAGCGGCGGCCGGGAGCTGCCAACATAGTCGTGGGGCAACATTAGAGAAACGGGAGCAGCCCCACAGTGTAGGCATGGAGCGGTAAGAGGGCGAGCTTGGGTGGCAGATAGAAGGTGGTCGCCCGAGGCACAAAGGGAAAACAAGGCCGGAGAGGAGGTCGCAAGGTGGCGAGCTTGGCGACGGTGTGCGGAAGTAGAGGGGCCATTGCTAGTTATGAACATGTTCGTGTGTCTGGCGAAATTAGAGCGCCATTTACGCCCAGCAAACCGTATGCCACACGGAGCGCAAGTGTAACATTCTCCCCGCGATGGGGATAGAACACCCAATGCACTTAGGCCCGGTTCCAACCCTGAAGCTCCAGCATGGGCACCAACTGCAGCAACCGCATCTCGCCAGCTTCCAACAACATCATCTCGCCAACCATCTCCAGCCCTCCGCCCGGCAGCAAAAGCACTCTGCCCATTGGCACCAGTAGCTGCAGAACCGGCACCGCTGTCAATCTTCTGCCCACGGGCTGTGGCAGCATCGGCGAGTCGCTGACCGGCACTTGCGGGAGCACTTCTAGCAACGCCATCACCTGCTGGATCTCTCTGTCCAACAGCCCATGCCGCAGCAACCGGGCGCGGGTCAGCACAGGCAGGTACAAAAGCACCACCAGCGGCCCTACCACCAGCCACATGTCTGCGCCCACAAGCGCTATCACCAACACTAGCAACCCGGCGCGAGCGAGCTCCGGCAGCCGCAAGTCCCATAGATGTAGCAGTAGCAGCAGATGCAACACCACTCGCCGCAGTCCTTTGCTCATGGACGCTGGTAGCAACGGCGGTACCAACACTACCAGTGTCTCTACATCCGCCGGCTGCTGGAACAACAGCAGCAGCAGCCGTACGCCGACTAGCACCACCACCACCAGCTGCAACATCAGCAGCAGCTGTGCGCCGACCAGCACCACCCTCAACAGCAGCAGCAACAACGGCGGCACCATCACTACAAGTGTCTCTAAGTCCGGCAGCTGCTGAAGCAACTGTAGCAGTAGCCGTGCGCCGACCAGCACCACCTCCATCATCAGCAGCAGCAGCAACGGCGGAACCAACACTACCAGTGTCTCTACGTTCGCCGGCTGCTGCAGCAACAGCAGCAGCAGCCGTGCGCCGACCAGCACCACTCTCCGCAGCAGCAGCAGCAGCAACAACAACAGCAGCAACAGCGGCACAAGCACTACAAGTGTCTCTATGTCCGGCAGCTGCTGCAGCAACAACATCAGCAGCCGTGCGCCGACCAGCACCACCAGCAGCAGCAACAACAGCAATAGCAGCAACGGCGGAACCAACACTACCAATGTCTCTACTTCCGCCGGCTGCAGCATCAACAGCAGCAGCAGCTGTGCGCCGACCAGCCCCAACAGCAGCACCAGCAGCAGCAGCAACGGCGGTACCAACACTACCAGCGTCTCTATGGCAGGCGGCTGCTGCAGCAAAAGCGGCAGCAGCTCTGCGCTGAAAGGCATCGGCAACATCCCTCGAACCACCGGCGGCAGGGGCAGCCCGCCGCCCACCAGCGGTAGCCCTAGCAGCCCGCCGCAAAGGAGCAGGTTTTTCCGACCGACTCGTAAGCGGGCGACGGACGGCGCAAGTGGCGCGCACGACAGATGCCCAAGAGCCACCGAGGGGAGGTAGAGACAAAGCACAACAAAGAGGGCGTCGCGCATTGTGACGAGGAGTAGCGCGGCGCCCCGATGCGGAGGTACCGACAAGGGATGCGGGGGGGGGGGACAGCAGACGACGCACGGACCGTAGCACGGGCCCGACGAGTAGCAAAATCGCGACGGGGAGGTCCAGACGCGGAGGACCGGGCGAAAGGGGGAAGAGGAGAAGGGGAAGCCAGTCGGGACGGCCCGGGAGCAAGACGCGAAGGCCGGTCAGTGGCCCGGTCGTCGGCCATAACGAGGCCCCGGGAGCAGCGTTGATCGCTACAAAACACGTAGAGCCACCCCCTCCCCAACCTCCCCGCTACGAACATGGAGGAGGGAGGGAGGGTAAGGAGCAGGCGGGGGCGACCTGCCTGAGCGCCGACGAGGTCCTCCGCCGACGAGGTGCACAGGTCTTATCAGTAATTTATTTAAGATACGAAGACGTGAAATCATCTATGGACTGTCTCCAAAAAGCCATATCACAACGACAACTCGTGGAGCTGCTGCTGCCACGATGATTACGTTCTTCTTCTGTATATACACGTCGACAATTGGTCGACATTAGTCATCCGTATATAAAGCTGGGTGGTCAATCGACTGGCGCGCCGATGCCCGAACAAAGCTGACGGAACGATGAGTAGCAAGGATCGACCCACCGCTGAACCGAATCAGAGAATACCACCCGTCAGCAACTCTCGTTCCCCCCGCTACTGCACCTGCAGCACAAAAGACTCTCAATACTCGTAAGCATTGCGCTGCGAGTAGAGTAGCACCGAGGGAAGATGTCGACTGCACACGCCGGCGTTTGCCGCCCAGTCGTGACATCATCTGTAGTGCTGGCTCGCTGTCCTCGGAGTGGCCGACGGGCGTTGCCTCAGCGCGTCAGCGGGAAACGGCTCTCCAGGAAGTTTACTGTCGCCGCTGCGTCCCATTCGGGAGAAGAAGCACCACATGTCGCGGTTGTGGGGGCGGGGTGGGGTGGTTGGGCGGCCGCGAAGGCGCTGTGTGAGGCCGGCGCGCGCGTGACTCTGCTGGACGCTCTCCCCGACCCCACTGGCGCCACACCCTACCTCACCCCCACAGGTGCGTACACACGTCCCTCCGCAGCACTCCTGATCGCACGCGATTTAACGCGTAGCAGATTCTACTCATTCACCCGCTTTGGACGCAGGCAAACCTTTTGAGGCAGGCACACGGGGTTTCTGGAAAGATTACCCCAACATCGAGGTGGGGTCATCTTGCTCATCACTTTTTCATAGTTGCTCGCACGAGCGGTCTCTACAGATGGGATGAATTGCATCACTCTATAGCTTTATGTGCCTCTGCTTTTTATGGTGGCGCTGTGTAGGCACTGCTGAAGGAGCTGGGGTTGAGGGAAGAGGATGTCTTCACTGAGTTCACAGCCTCGTCATTCTTCAGTCCGAACGGCCTGGAGGTATGGGGTCATCATCCAGCTTAGTATTATATCGCCATCAAACAGCAGAAACTCTGCCCTGCCCTGAACCCTCTGTGCAATCGCAGTACCAGGGGCAAGCAACGCTGCAGTGTCCTCTGCATGTTGCATGTAGATGTCCTGAGCTGACCCTTGGAGGGCATCAATGAACATCCGCAAGCACTTGTGATTGCTGCGCACAGGCCACTGCCCCAGTCTTCAGCTCCAGCTCTTTCCCTCAGTTGCCGAGCCCATTGGGCCAGGTCTTTGCCACCTTTTCCAACTTCAAGTGCGCAGCTTATCTCCTCCGCATAACGTTTTCCTGCACTTTGCTCTTCACGCTCTTAACTATCAGGCGTTGTCGCAAGGGTTGCATGTTTGGTCTCTGGCATGTCATCGTGCAACCCCTCTCATCTGCGTGTATGAACGCATGGTGGTGCAGGCGGCTCCCTGTGGCTGATCGCGTCACTATGTTGGGATTGCTTTATGCGATGCTGGATCTCAATCGCAATCCTGCCACGTTTGAGGGGTACGACCGCATGACGGCACACGAGCTGTTCATTCGGATGGGCCTCAGCAAGCGACTTGTAGATGATTTTGTCCGTCCCACTCTGCTGGTACGCGCTGCGGCATAGCACTTGACCCCACTTCTTGCACTCGACAATTTTGTATTCGTCTATTCACTCAATTCTCCATTTGCCATGGCTTGTAGGTTGGCCTGTTTAAGCCTCCTGAGGAGCTGTCAGCCGCGGTGGCGATGGAGTTGCTTTACTACTACGCTCTAGCGCATCAAACCTCCTTTGACGTGCGCTGGATAAAGGGGCGCTCCATTGCAGAGACCATCATCAACCCACTCGCGCTCAATCTATGCAAAAACTACGACATCACTGTCCAAGGTATGTGCTCTCTGTATGTAAGGACCCGCGCATATGCGGTGGGAGCCGCGTGTGGTGAAATAAGAGCTAGCATGACGCGTGTGGGCGGAAAGAGGTACCGACCGCTGCTGAGGCGAGGCCGTGGGGTGGCGACCTTTGACGTGCAGGTGGGGCTCGGGTGCAGCGGGTGCTGGTGTCCAACGGAAAGGTGACTGGACTAGAGTACAAAGACAGTATGGTCGGGACAAAGGAGCTGAAGGACCTGGACGGCTGTGTCCTGGCTCTGGGGGCCAAGGGCATGAAGGTACATGGTGCATCACACATGCGATGTCAAATGTCGAGGCGCTGTACTGCCAAGTGATGTCAACGCGGTGTGAATTGAATCGTCTCATCTCAGTCAATGTATTGGATTGTCGTCTGGTGCTGTAGGCAGTTGTATCCAACTCGCCGGAGCTGGCGCGGAGCTGCCCAGAGCTCTCAGCTGCTGCCTCACTGGACGCCATCGATGTTTGCGCCACACGCATCTGGCTGGATCGTATCGTCCCCACTGACACTCCCGCCAATGTGCTCTCCAGCTTTCCAGAGCTCCGCGGCGCCGGTGCGACAATATTTCCCTGTCCAGATTGACGCCATGCACATTCACCCTCTCACTAACCCCCATTTCATCAATGCCTCAGTCAAAGTTACGGCTGCCGCATCCATGTAAAGTTGGTGCTCGTCGCTCATGAGCACAGGTGGCACCTTCTTCATGCTGGACCAGCTGCAGCCGGACAAGAACGCGCTGTGGGGCGGCGATCAGCCGCAGGGCTCCGTCCTGGCGTGCGACTTTTACAACAGTGGAGCCATCGCCACGCTCAGTGACGAGGACGTCGTTGACCTACTGATGAAGAAGCTGCTGCCTGCGGCTGTTCCTGCCTTCAGCGAGGCTAAGGTATGACTTGTGCTTGTGCCGCGCAGGTCATATCTCCTT
The DNA here is from genome assembly GCA_026401115.1 of Tetraselmis chui. Classification (NCBI taxonomy): domain Eukaryota; kingdom Viridiplantae; phylum Chlorophyta; class Chlorodendrophyceae; order Chlorodendrales; family Chlorodendraceae; genus Tetraselmis; species Tetraselmis chui. Next base: position 204,458 of record JAPMLY010000307.1, read on the forward strand.
GATTCACTGCATTTAGGCACAAATGTGATGAGTCTATATTTGTTTGAATTTTATAACTACGCCACAATTGTCGTAAGAGCCGACTTCGTAACTTATGTGGCCTGCACATCTGTAGAGATTATTCGTTGTCACTTGATCTTCAGTGTGATGTCTACTACATGTCACAATTTATAGCTTTGGTGTGCCATGACCAGAGCATAACATGGCTGTCTCGTTTGATTGATAAGAGGATGTACATGCTTACTTATGGCATGGCGTTTTGAGAATGTAGAGTAGATACATAGTGCAATAAATGAAAGAAGACCTCGCCGTCTCAATATTTTCTGCACTGCGCATGTATTGTCCAATCTGATTTGGCTGCGATAGTTGTACCCTTGTTCTCAGTATCTATAGCGAGGCAATTTTGCCGTGTCATTTCACAGGCCTGGCTGCCTCACTCACGTTAGTCGTGTTAGTATGCGCTTGTGTTTTTTATGGGACATGTATGAGACATGTTTTTTATGGAAGAACGTATCATTTTCGTTACTGGTATGCGCATACGTGCTGCTGTCCTATGGTGTGCCAGCCATGAATGTGTGGATCTTGGTTGCACTGTGTCACGAGTTTCAAGACTCGAAAGGCGAGGGCGCTTCTGTTTCTATATAATGCCTCAATACACGGAGATTTTTCGCGTGTGTATGTATGTGTGTGTGTGTGTGTCTTCGCGTGTGTATACGTGTGTGCACGTCCTTTATTTTGCGTGTGTGCTTGCGTGTGTTCTTGTGTGTGGTAACGAGTGTGCGTTGTCCACGCGCGAGCGCGCGCGCGTTCGTGTGTGCGTGCGTGTGTGTGTGTGTGCGTGTGTGTGTGTGTGTGTGTGTGTGTGTTTGTGTGTGTGTTTATGTGTTTGGGGGGGGGGGGGGGGGGGGGGGGAGTGAACTACCTGAATAATTTAACTTCTATTTAGGTGTAGTATGTCATGCTATACGACACTTTATTCTGCTCATACATGGATTCGTATGTTGAGCGGCACTGCTGCTTGGCAAAAGGTGGTGGACTCCTATGTGCAGCGGTACCCGGGTGCCGTTACTTGGTTTTCTCCTGGCTCCTTCACAAAGCGGCCGCCCCTGAAGAGCAGCCTGCCCAATCTGGTCTGCGCGGGTGACTGGGTGCGCATGGGTGAGCGGGAGCACGGCGCCAAGGGGCTGTGCCAGGAGAGAGCCTACGTCTCTGGTATTGAGGTACGTACCGGTGGCCTCGCCCCATCAATACTGTCAGACCTACCTCTCGTCTGCGAAGCGGCGTTACAGCAACCCAAAGTGAATGACACGCAGCAACTATATCATCGTACACATTTTAGTATAATGGATTTCACGATTGATTGACGGGCAAAAGACGAAACAACTTTACTCAAGTTATACAGTAAGTTCCAATCTAACGCGGCCAAACGATTTGTGTGTCTCGATTAATATATATTATTCCCGGAAACTATCCATCACGTTTTGCTTTCAATGTCCAGCCAAATTATCAAACGACTCGAGTGTACCTGCGTTATTGTTTTAGTGTGCAGAGGCGGACGAGCTCGCGCATCGCACTCAAACGGCGCATGTAATTCCGTCTTTCGATGTAATGTTTAGACATGGAAAACAGTGGTCGACGGCTCCCGGAAACAACAACTGCCGTAGACGCCGAACTGACAATCGGCTTCTCAGCACCCTTTTCAGTCGAGCAGAACGTCGGCCGTTAGTCACTGACCACTGCTCAGTTACAATGCAATGTGCTGCTGTGAATATACCGAGCACAAAGTTCTATGCTCGCGAAGTCAGGCTCCCTTCACAGAAATATGTATGAACGACGCCCTGCGGTTGCACTACGTCAAGACGATGTTGTCGCTTGTACTATTTTCGGCTACCGACTTCCGGGAGAAACAAATGATTCATCTGGTAGCGATTCGCTTTCGCTTTCCGCGAGTAAATTGCATGGTACCCGGGTAGGTAGGATATGGAAATCTACGAAGGTGACAGAGCAAGAACCAAGATGAAGCATGGCTATCATCGTCGGTTATTTTAACAGCCGGGCAGTACATGCACCGTATCCTTGACCTCCATAATAATTACCTCTGTCCACAATTCCGCCCTTTATATATTTTGGTCATAAATTGATATTATGTATTTCTTGGAATCCAAACTGTTCATATTGATATTATAGGGGTTTGAATAACACTGAGGACGACAACAGTCGGGCGTAGCGCACGACGTTACAAATTTAAACCGCAACATGATTACGCATGTCGCAGTGGCAAAACAAAGACATGCGTCAACCCCGTTGACGCGCCGACACAAAGAGCTCGTCCACCTTTTGCGCGAGCACAGCACAGGTCATGACGGACAGCCCCTCCCAGCATATCGGAATGGCTTCGTCGGGTAATCGGCATTTCGACTTTATGAAATTTGTTTACAGAACCTGAAAAAGCCAAAACACTTTTGACCGTGCACATGGGCCGTTCATTGAATTAATAATAAAGGATTAACGCCGGTACATCTGTTTGAAGAAGGGGTTTCCCAGCTGTTTTCCCTGTTGTATCGCCAGAGCCTCTCCGCCCCTCTCTCGCCGCGCCGCGCCTGTTCAATTTTTATACGGAGAGCATTATTCGGAAAGTAAGTGATGATTTACTAGTTCCTTATGTTACTTTGGGTTCCTATTTCTGTTGCTTTTCATGGTACTTTGGGTTCCTATCTTCGCGACGCTTTGCAGGAGGGCAGTGCTAATGCTGTGGCATGCCTTCCTGTTCCTCGGGCCTAGGTTTTTCCTCCTGTTTTATGTTTGCTTGGTGGTCTCCACTGCTTTCTCTTGTAAGATTTTGTTTGTTTGTTTGTTTACTTGTTCTCACCGCATTCATGTATTTAAATGTTCCGTCGCATGTTGATCTCCTGCTTATTTCCTTTGTCGAGATGAACGTGGGTGGCAGATACTAAAAGCACATGATATGTTTAAATCCTAATACCGGCGACAACCATCCATGAAAATGCAGCGGTTGCCCACAGTTGCAGTAATGGAAAACCGCATTGTTTGCTATTCTGTTTGCATACCCGAGGCTGCGTTCTTGAATCCGCAAACCAATGCGAGTTGGCCAATACTGTGCCCGTTGCCTTTGGTTAATGTAAAACTGTGATGTTGGCAGATGCGGTGGTGGCAGATTAGCCACGATTGTTCACCATTGAATTTTGGCAAAGTTTGTGAACTATTGGGTACTTAAAAATTATGCTCTAATTTCCTCCGATGAAGTTCATCTTCTCCCTCTGCTGCGTTCCTTCCTGATAGGCTGGTGTGTCTCCCCTCATATGGACGAATCATGTGCGTGATTGCAGGCTGCCAACGCGCTGGTCCGTGCCAACGTGCTTGGCACCGCTCGCAACAGGAAGCAGCACCCCGTGATCCCTATCAGGGAAGACGAGCCGCAGGTAAAGGTGGGCCGGCAGGTGAACTCGTTGCTTCAAGACAGCCTGCTGGCGCCGCTGGGCTTGGACAGCCCCTGGGTGCGCTGATCGGCGCATTATAATGGAGCTGTATCAGTTGCCTTTTTTGTGACCCCCTTGGCTGTTTTTCTAATTGTGTGTCGAGTCGATTATATGTATTCCTCATATCGTACATCTCAGCCTCGTGACTGAGCAGGGATAGTATTCATACGTGTAGGCCGTAGGTCATCCCCCAACCCCCTCTCCGTCGTCTGTCAGTGACTCCTTGGGTACGCAGCTGACATGCCTCATGCTTTGCGCTGAACCTTGGATTGCGATATGTAATTGCATGAAAAAGGAATTCTAACCTCGCTTGATTTGCTCGTCGCCTGTCAAATGTATGCGCCCCCCCCCCCTGATTTAATTGAAATTCTGTTCATGTGTTTTGACCTCGGGCATCACCGAAACCCAGAGCTTCCACACACTCTCAACAACTACACCCCCGTGCGACCATATTCTTTCGGCCACTTGTGGCGCTGAAATCCCATTTGCTGAAAGTGTGGGTTACTTTGTCCCTACATCGGATATTTCATTGCGCCCTTCAGCATCTCTGCTTATGAAAGGGTGCATAAGTGAAAGTGAGGTAAGAAGTGATTACAATAGTCACCGTGAGGTGGCTATAAATAGTCTAGCTGCCTCGATAGAGTACTAAGTGATGTGTGGAATGACAGATGGATATTGATTGTGCTGCTGTGAGAATGGCACTGATAGATGGTGCTGCTGGTGCTAATGCTGAATGTAGCGGTTGGCAGCTGACTGCCAGCAATTCTTCATATATCATGAGGTATACGGGATAGTTAGTACCCGTGTGATGTTGAAACGTCCCGCGCTGATATTACACTCCTCCACAAAAGTCCGGACATGCATTATATTAAACATAAGCTAGTCAAGAACACGCTCCCTTCTCACCACGTCAAGCACGACGATACCCGAGTACCACCCAATTGTAGGAGAGCCGAGAAGCAAGCAATAAGCCGTCATGTCCGGGTTGGTTAGTGTCAAAGTTGAGGGGGCGATAAGGAATGCTTACACTCGGTGAGTGGCACTGCATGTCATCTCACCCTCAGCAAGTGCCTAGCACTTGCCTATCACAGGACACGCACTCACCTTGTGGTGAGCACACGCCAACATATATTATGAGCCTTTAGATGATATCTAACGCTCAGCAACTTGCCACCATCAACAACCTAATCCTCTCTATTGTTGACTGGCTTATCATCTTATTGTGCTAAGTCACAGCCGTACTATCACGATGCTACTTGACCAACATTGCTGTGTAGCAACTTGATTACCACACAAAACCATGTCTCGCAACACTCCCCCTTGCTACGCAGGCAATCCCATGATGGCATTGCACAACTTGCCGTGCCTTGCACTCACTAATGGCTTGGTAAGCACATCAGCAAGCTTGTTCTCCGTCGCACAATATTGCACCTCGATGTCTCCGCTCTCCACCTTCTCCCGACAGAAGTGGTACCTCACGTCCATGTGCTTGCTGCGTCCGGTCGTCATGCTATTCTTGCTGAGTGCAATACAACTCTGATTGTCCTCGTGAATTGTGATGGGAGACCCGGAGTCTTGGTGATACTCGTGGAGTAGTTGCTTCAAAAACATCGCCTCCTAAGTGGCCGCAGTCAGCGCCATATACTCTGCCTCCGTTGTCGACAACGCCACAGTTTGTTGCCGCCGACTTTTCCAGCTCACCGCTGCACCGTTGAGCATGAACACATACCCCGTGCGAGAGCGGCGCTCGCCGATATCACTCACGTAGTCAGAATCTGACCATCCTACCACCTTTGATGAGGGTGCGCCACCGTACATCAACACCGACTCTGCGGTCCCCTTGAGGTAGCGAAGCACCCTCTTGGCTTGCTCCCAATGTGACTCAGAGGGGTCGGACATGTACCTACTAAGGTGGCTAACAACCATGATGATGTCGGGCCGTGTGCTTACGGAAGTAAGCCTCCGCATCAAACATCGATGTATTCATTGCATCATGATGGGTCTGCCGCATCATCCGCATCAATGCGTCCATGAATTAGTGCTCAATTTAATCAATGCGTCCACGAATTAGTGCCCCATTTAATCAATGCATCCATGAATTAGTGGCCCATTTAATCAATGCGTCCATGAATTAGTGCCCCACTTAATCAATGCGTCCATGAATTAGTGGCCTATATAATCAATGCGTCCATGAATTACTGCCCCACTTAATCAATGCGTCCATGAATTAGTGGCCTATATAATCAATGCGTCCATGAATTAGTGGCCCATATAATCAATGCGTCCATGAATTAGTGGCCTATATAATCAATGCACAACGAATTACCTGTACATTTTTGGAACATCGACCGCATCGATGCATCTAATTTATTATATTCAATTAGCGATAATTTGTATATCATTCTTTCACGTACACATTTCATAGATGTACTAAGTACATGGTACGGATGTGAGAAATGCCGTTGAAAGTTTACTGCTTCTCACGCGTCTAAAGCTACGGTAACCCGTAGTTGAGTCATACGCGTTTAATCGACGATGATTCGAATTTTGAAATGGGCGTTGACTCCACAGACGCGACCTGTCACCTCACTCACCTGTGGTCGACGTGCATTGACGTTTGTCACACGTGGACTACGGCATGTCTTGCAAGCCAATTGCACCGTCCGATGTACGTGAGTTTCAAATTAACGGTCACATTTGAGCCAAACTTGGATTGCGATTGTTTGTTGTTGTACAATACACTCACACTATACTCTTACGCTTCACCCGCCGAATGTACACGCCTCGCCAAACCTGTGGTCATATTGATAAGAAAGAGTTTGAAAATTTGAATTACATCGAGGGCGAGAATTGCCCGGCGTTGCGACGACGTTTAATACAAATTCTGCACAGCCATGGTCAAACCATCATTATTCCCCCGTTAGCCGTCGCCACACAGGCTCTACATTCCACAACCGCGGTTTGTTTTCGAAAAAGCTGCGACAATGCGGAAACGTGGCCGCCCCCGACAAACTTTGCCTCAACAACAATCACTGAAACCCCAAGGCGCTTCCGAAGGCCCACTGCGCACCCCTACTAGTCACTTCGATGCTCACGCTGGTAAGGATTCTTATGTGGTTGGAGTTGTGTTGGCTGAGGTTTTCCGTTTGGGGGTCCCCCACTACCAGATTCGTTGGGAAGGCCTGCCGAGCGGAAGCGATACGCTCGAGCCTGCTTCCCACCTGCAAGATCCTGCGAGCCAAGCTGTGATACATGCCTATCTGAAGTCACGCTCATGTGATGACGATGGAGCATCTAGAGACGCAGCTGAGGAATCTGCTTCTGTCGCTATCCCACTGTCGTTGACTAGCCTGTCGAAGTCTAGCGCTTCATTCGGCGAAGGCGCTTCGCTATCCGGCGCTCCCATCACCGTCGACGCGGACGAGGACGGGAGAATAGAGGTGAAGCACGCCCGTGTATCAAGTGTTTGGTCACACTTCGGACCGAAGTACTTGACGGGTAAGGGTGTAAAGGTCTCGAAGTGTAACTACTGCCACACGATATTGTCGGCATGCAACACCACCAACCTGCGGAACCATTTGCTTCGACTGCATGGCTCTCAACTCGTCAAGACCGCGGTGGCCGACCACAAGGTATGTTACTTTTTGAATTTTGTCAACTTTTTCAGGGCTCTTGCTTTAGATATCTCTCTTTGACGACCCGTGTCGTTACATACTTTATCCTCGACCCCGTCTACGCTTTGTCGTGTCAAGTCCGCATTTCGAAAATAATTACGCGCTGTTTTTCAATATAGGTAACACTTGAAGAAGTTCTAACAGGCGCCAAACCTGTAGCTAAGGTCGAAACCTCTCGGGTTATGCCACTGCCGGCTGAGCAACGCAACTATCTTCACCGGATATGTGCGACGTGGGTAGCGAAGTCGAATAGGCCGTTTTCGATGCCCGAAAAAGACACACGTTTTCGGACCTATATCGCTGCTATCAGCGGGGGACGATACTCTCCGCCGATGACTGCCACAGTCATCAAGGATATCCATGCACTTGCTATCGAATCACTGACTGATATTAAGGTACGCTTACCTTGTATTTCTCCGACACGTCTTTGTTATCAGAATGTTGTTTTCTTTTTTAACCGTTTCCCATGACTTGCAGGACTCAATCGCCTTAAATCAGAAGGAATTGGGTGTCGGACCATGCCTTGCAGCCGACATATGGGGAGAAAACGGCATCTCACTGCTAGGCGTGTTGGGCTACTGGGTTGACAGCTCTTTCGTGCTACATGAGAAACTGCTGATGTGTGAGCCCTTCAGCGAGGTATGTATGGTAGCAAAGAATTTGCTTTTTATTTTAGTACGGATCATTTGATTGATGATCTCAGTAATTAACATATGCCTTGCTAAGTTCTGCTCCGTTCTTTATATTAGGTGTTGTGTATGCCATCGGCTTCAGAATGCGCTGATGGATGCGCTGAAGGACGATGTTGCGTTCACTTTGACGAAGAAGGTATTAGTTTGCTGGTAATCTAGCTTGTGCTTGATGACGAAGTGTTTGTCAAACGCTGAGCACATATGCGTTCTTGTAAACGAAGGTGAGGGGTATTGCAGCGCATCTCCACCGTTCCTCCAAGGGCTGGCTGAAGATGAAGGAGATTCAAGAACATTTGAAGCTGCAGGTTTCCAAGCCCCCACGTTCTTCTTCGACAAGATGGGGAGGTGTCATTCCCCAGTTCCAATGGATTGGGGCCAATCGAGCAGCTCTGAAGAGGTACAACAAGGACTTCCCTCAAGGCTGCGCGGTCAACGAGGACGGCTCAACCTTCAAGGACCACTCGATGTCGGATGACGAGGTGGACATTTGTTTTCAGCTGGTGAGTGCTGTTTGCTTCCACACTGCGCCTAAATCTCAATGCCGTATGATGTGTGTTCTAATATCTTAATTGCAATTGTACTTTAGGGGGTGGTGCTGGGATGTTGCTTAGAGGTTCTGGCGACCATGGAGGCTACAACTCGTCCAACAATCAGCAATGTCATGCCGGTCTTTGGGACTTTGCTGACTTGTTTGGACAGTTACAATCATGCAGTTGCCGTGATTGATGGACAGATCCAAAAGATTAAGGTAAACCTTGTTGCTATGCTCTTTGTGTGACAACATTGTTTCACCACCCGACTGACATCGATATGTTTGTTGTTTGTAGTCTCCGGCCATTCTACCAGCAGTGGCGAAAGTGAGGGAAGCCTTCAAGGAAGCCGTGCAAAGGCGCCTCGTGTCCGACCGACAAGGGCACCAAGAGGATTTACTAATCGCAACCACATTGGACGTTAGGTATGCCCTATGTTTATATGGGTTTATATTGTTGTTAATATGTATTTGATAGTGTTGGTTTGACATGATGTAATTTGTTTTTGTTTATATCATTCGTATGTGTAGGTGGAAAAATTTCGACTTTCCGACGGCTGACAGGCAGATGCGGGAGAAAGCTTATGGCTACACGCGAGCTGTGTTTGCTTCTGATTGGGCACTTGAAAAATCTCCATCTAACCCGTCGGTGGAAGTTCAGCCAAAGGCGGCCACAGAACCACCGCCGAAGAAGGCGAGGACGGGCGGATTGGCCAATATGATGGAGCTGCTTCGCGCTGCAGGTGACTACGTTATGCAATTGTATGAAGTAGACTTTTATTAATGAGCTCACGTCAATTCATTGCGTGATTAACTCGCATATGTCTTAATGAATAATAGTCAGTGCGGTAATTGAAATTTAATTCTTTCATCCTTCATCACCTTTCATCTTTCAGTTATGATGTGAATTGTGAAATTATGAAATGTGACTGCACTGCAGAGGACGAGGTTGACGAGACTCCGTCTGGGTTGGGGGAGGAACAAGGGGTTCTCAGCGCGACAGCGGAGCTTGATGAATACCTAGCCTTGCCACAAGTGCGGCAAAACAATCCAGACGGGATTGCGTTCGACGTATTGGAGTGGTGGAGGGTACATTCTTGGCGCTATCCCAATGTAGCCAGGATGGCTCGTGGATTTTTTGCATTGCCTGCATCGTCTGCTGGAGTTGAGCGTTTGTTCAGTGCTGCAGGCAAGAAGCACGGGGACGCGCAAAAATCGACATCAGAGGGATTGCTAGAGGTGTCTCTTATGGTATTTCAGAATGTAGCATAGGGGGTGTACCGGTGTAGTCTAATAGATCTACAAGCTTTTAACGCACTGAATTTGTACGCGAATGCGTCATGTTTTTACAAACAAGCTGCACAATGCGCACTAACATTTCATAATATGCAAATGCATACTGCACAATGTCGAAATATGCACATGCGTCTAATCAAATTTAATCTATGCATCTACTTTATCGCACGTGACGAATTGACAGTACATGCATACTCCGCATATTACAAATTTCGACATGGATTTTGGTTTGTTCATTATTAGTATTCTCATCATATATATGTTCCCGATGATCCCAATTGAGCGGCTAGTCGGCGGGTCACTCCGTTGCAGCCAAGACAACCTGGAGAGGGTTAAACTCACAACCTGGAGAGGGTTATACTCGTGGGCGGGCCAGTCTAGGCGGCCGTTGTCAAGAGGGGGAGGGAACCAAAAAAATGGTCAAAATTTTATCAAACTTGTATGGGACGTCCCATACAATATCCAACTCATTTGAATTTTCTAGACAAACTTATGTAATTCAAAACATCCACCCATAATATGAATTTTGCCAACATACCGATGCGCAGGATGCATCAATGTATTCGCCCTGCATCACCCGCATCAATGCGTCCATGAATTAGTGCTGAATTTAATCAATGCGTCCACGAATTAGTGCCCCATTTAATCAATGCATCCATGAATTAGTGGCCCATTTAATCAATGCGTCCGTGAATTAGTGCCCCATTTAATCAATGTATCCATGAATTAGTGGCCTATATAATCAATGCGTCCATGAATTAGTGCCCCATTTAATCAATGCGTCCATGAATTAGTGGCTTATATAATCAATGCGTCCATGAATTAGTGGCCTATATAATCAATGCGTCCATGAATTACCAGTTTAATTTAAATTTTGATGCATCATTTTTTGATGCATTGCAGTTGATGCTTGATCTTTAACTTTTTTGGGTGATGCGGAGGCTTATACGGAAGCGTACAACAAGCTGCCGATCAAGCTTTGGTACGGCACTAGAAAAGGAGGCAACCTTGATGTCGACGTCTCCACACAATTACTCAAAGCATTGACCGCCATAGGTGAGCCCACTGGCTTGCAGCCCATTATGTTGAAGCGCTCCAACATATCTAAGACATGTTGTTGTTGTCCAATCCTGATGGTGCGGCTGCCACGATCACGGTCGACTGTCATGCCAAGCAACCAAGACACTGGACCGAGGTCTTGCACGTTAAACTTTTTGCCGAAAGCCGACTTGAACCCAACGATGAAGCTACCCGCTGGTCCGACGATGATGTTGTCGTCCACGTACAACGCCAAGACATAAAGCTCACCCTCCTTGATGAAGACGTAAATGCCGGGATCCACCTTGGATTGGGTAAAGCCATACTCCTCTAGCCATGTTGTGATGGTCTTATTCCAGTTCCTAGGAGCTTGTTTGAGGCCATACAACGATTTCTTTAACAAGCACACTCGCTCCTCTCCATTGATGTCGAAGTGACGGAATCCTTCCGGCTGCCTCATGTAGATTTCCTCCTCGATATCGGCCTCCAAAAATGCCGTCACCACATCAAGCTGCTCCACCTTCCAATCATTCTAAGCAGCAAGCGCGAGCAACGTTCGAATAGAAATCACCCTCATTGTGGGAGCGAAGGTCTCGTGGTAGTCCACACCCTTCTCCTGAGTAAACCCGCGAGCCACAAGTCTTGCTTTGTACCTCGTTATCTGTCCATTGGCATCGCGCTTCAGGTTGAACACCCACTCGGAATCTACGAGTTTGCGACCGGCAGGACACGGGACCAATGTCCAGGTTTTCCGAGATACAAGTGAGCCGTACTCGCTCTTGATAGCTGCCTCCCACTTCCCCGATTGGGGACTCCTCAGCGCTTGCTTGTATGACACCAGCTCTTGAACAATCAAGTTGCTGGCTGACTTAATAGCCGCGGTACTTTCCGTAGTCCATCCATCTCCCGAAGCGCCCGCTGAACGGAGGTTATACCTTGGACTGGGTACGCATTGCTGTGGTGCGGCAGTGGATCGAAGATTATACCTTGGACGTGGAGTCTCCCCCGAATGCATGTCCCGTTCATCTTCCATCGACCCGGAATGCTGCAGCGAATCCCGAAGCGGCGACTCCCCCGAAGGTGTATCCCGTTCTTCGCTACACATGGTGCGCGGGATGCTATCCTCTTCATCATCAGTGCGTTGCTCCGCATTGATCTCCCCCATTGAGAGGACTGCAGCCTCATCGAACACCACGTTACGGCTGCTCACCACCCGACGAGTAGCAGGATTGTACAGCAACCACGCAGGTGATTCGGAAGCAAGGCCCACAAAGACACCCTTCCACGCGCTATAGTCAAGTTTGCGGGGTTGAGACTTGTCAACGTGGACATAGGCCGGACAGCCAAAGACCCGCATGGAGCTCAAATCAGCTCGTCTACCGGTCGCCAAGGTGAAAGGTACACCGCCGGCTCCGCTACTATGTACACGATTGCGGACATGCACCGCATCGGCCATCGCTAGAGCCCAATACGATTTAGGCAGCGCGGCTCGCCGGATCATTGACTGCGCCATCGGGACCAACGTCCCCCACTGCCGCTCAATCCGGCCATGTTGCCAATGCGCGTAAGGGGCACTGATCTCGACGGCGATGTTGAACTCATCCAAGAGGCTTCGGAAGGCAACACCTAAGAACACCGTGTCATTGTCCACCCGAAGACGACGAACCGTGTGCCCAAGAGAACGGATGGTAGTCAACATGCGACGGAACGAGGCGGGAGCCTCATCCTTGGAGCGGACCGCATCATGCAACATGAAACGGCTCCGGAAATCAACCGCACACAAGGTGTACCGCCGTCCTCCCAAGGATGGAACACTCACATGCCCGCAGAAGTCTAAGCCGAGGACCTCAAAGACACCAACGTTCCGGTCAGCCGGCTCACGAGAGATATTGCGGACGTGCGACTTACACACAGCACACGTCTCACAGAAGCCCAACTTCTCCGACGCAGAAAACGCCACACCCTCCATTTGAGCGGCCAAGAGCCCGTCCAATTGCGACTCGCCAAGGTGACCGAGTCGGGAATGCCACAACCGTTTTTCCAATGGCGCAGTGGCGACCGAAGCGGTAGGATTCGACGAAGCAACCCGCGCCGGCAACCACACCAACAAATGCGCGCGCTCCAACGGAACCACCACGCCACCACCATGACCGGCATGAAGACGAAGGTGGTCCACGGGATCAGCTAACACCACAGAATGACCTTGTCGCCGAGCTTGGGTGAGGCTGAAAAGCCGATGGTAAGAACACGACGCACGACGGGATAGCTAAGGAACGTGGAGCACATTCTTTAGCGTGGCATGAATCTCCTCTCCATCTTCAGCCTTCACAATGATGCGGACCGAGCCCACTTCAACAGCGCGGGCGTTGATACCCTTCATCCAAAGCCGGTCGGTGAGCCCTCGATACTCACATAAGTCACGGCGCACACTAGTCATGTGATGGCTGGCGCCGCTGTCGGCCAACCACATCCACGTTTCCCCATCGCGCTCGAACATGTGTCGAGCCTCGGAGAATGGCCTCGCAGGGGTGGCTGTCACGCCCATGACCGCCGGAAAAGCAACCGGGGAGTCCACTTGCGCAGAGTTACCTCCAGTGTTGTTGACTGAGCACTCGGACTTGCGATGGCCCTTCTTACCACAACCATAGCAAACACCACGAAACATTCTCGCTCCGCCTCTGCCATATGAGGTACGACGAGTAGTCGCAGCTCCTTGAAGAGATTTCAGTTGGTCTTGGAGCTCGAGGACTTGCCGCTTCAAAAGTTCAGTCGTTGAGTCATCATGAGACGCTGCAAAAGCCGTAGGCGTTGGGGGCTCCGTTGTATGTGATTGCGCACGACTCTCGATGCGCATGCCCTTTTGACGAAGATCACGCTTGACGGTATCCATGCTGAGATCGTGTACGTCCCACGTGTCGGTGATGGAGTGGTATTCGCTGCGCAGGCCCTTCACCAAGTACATGATGATACGCCGGTCGTGGGCGACGTCCCCAACTCGGGCAAGCTATCGTTGCAGTCGAACTTACCAGTTCATGTATTGAATGCCGCTCTCGCCGTCCGCTTGCGGCGTCTCCAAGTCCTGCAATAGTTCCGTACACCGGTAAATACCATCGTCCTCATAATGATTGACTAACGCAGTCCATGCAGTGTGGCCGCAGGTCTTGTCATCCTCGCTAACATTCTCGATAATGGAAAGGTCGTCCTCCGGCAGCGCAAGAATCAATGTGGAGTACATGTCGACTTGTTGTTGAGAGGAAGCGGCACCATCCGACGACAAAGCCGGAGCCCACTTTTGCATCAAGCCAAATGCACGGAAACATTTCTTCCACACGTCAAAATCTCGACTCTCCCCACTGAACTTGGGTAGTTTCACGGAGTCCATAGCAGGTACGTCGGATGCGCTCGCAAGAGCACCAGAAAATCAGTAAAAATGCCAACAAGAAAAGCACCAAGTACCGGTGAAGAGGCGGGCAACACTGCTCAGAAAAGGAGACGGCAAAGGGCTGACCGAAGACGCAATTGTACTCCCGGAGTCTATACAGCCAAGGAAATCAGAAACGAGTCTCAGAAGGTCGGTCAAGTGACGTCGTAGATGAGTGCTAGTACACTTGTGGTAAGATGCCTTTCCAAAAATTCAGCCGGACCACTATAGGCTTTCACGAGAAAAAAACTGGCGGGTGACAAGCTCCGGAAGCGAATAAAATTCCAGAAAGCGCCAAGCTACAACAAAGGAAAGCAAGCCGATCTTCACGTCACACGAGTCGGCGTTCGGGGGTTCACGCCGGCTCCAAGCGACACAAACAAGTCGCTACCAGCCGGGTATCGAAGTAAAGCAACAAAAACAAGCAAGAGCCAGCCACTTTGTGAGCCAGCCGCACCTCACGTATCGTGCGACACCACAAAGGTCTACCACTCTTCGAGAAGTAAGCTCTAGGTTCCAGTCAAGACAAATGACTCCAACAACTAGCAGCTAGAGGGCCCATAACCTGTCAAAGTTGAGGGGGCGATAAGGAATGCTTACACTCGGTGAGTGACACTGCATGTCATCTCACCCTCAGCAAGTGCCTAGCACTTGCCTATCACAGGACACGCACTCACCTTGTGGTGAGCACACGCCAACATATATTCTGAGCCTTTAGATGATATCTAACGCTCAGCAACTTGCCACCATCAGCAACCTAATCCTCTCTATTGTTGATTGGCTTATCATCTTATTGTGCTGAGTCACAGCCGTACTATCACGATGCTACTTGACCAACATTGTTGTGTAGCAACTAGATTACCACACAAAACCATGTCTCGCAACAGTTAGACCTCAGGATAAATGGGGTGTTTTCGGTGGAGTTTGTCGAATTAAGCCCATAAATTTACAACAAATTGTTTGAACTACACACGTCGTTCCGAGCGCCACGCTTGGGCATTGCTCAAGCGCTCATACCAAGCTGCATAGTACTATATTTTCCACATAACCGTATTTTGGGGGTTTTTTGGAGTGGGTTTGGAGGCGTGGGTGCCGTGTTCAATGCGCGAGGTTTGGTTTGCGGGTGTGTGAATAGAGCACGGAAGTTCACACCGTTGGCACGGGTGATGTTTTTGGAAAGCAAGCGAGCAAAAACGCACATGATGCAGGTTTGGATAAGCACTGCACGCTGTAAACATGCGAGGGCGATTGGCTTAGGGGAGAGGCGAGGTCCAACTTGGCCGTTAGGGACGCGTCACGTTGACGGTGGTGTTTGGAATGCTTGGGTATGTGCTTGTGCCAACCACACCCGCCCCACCCGTGGCACGCGTCGGGAATTAGGCTCGGAAGTCAGTAGGAAAGAAAGATTGGTAAACATATATCGACAAATCGCACACAAATCGCCTCACGAGGTGAGCGGAATTCGATGGGTGTTGCTTGGCACTGCGGCTCAGCTTTGCCGGAATAATTTGGAAGTAAAACTAACTCATATAAAGTCGATGTGTGGGTGTTTGAACTCCGGAGTAGGTGCGTCCGACGCGCATTGAAAAGACGCGTTATAGACGGTACATTTTATAAAAAGTTTTGAACATATATGAGTAACTTATGATCGTTTGAACATTGTGGCCGAAAGCGGCTTGCCCTTGGGTTGTGCGCATATCGTTGGTAAGTCTACATACGCGATTCCGTGCGTCTCCCCCACAGCAACATGCCCAACACCTCCTCCCTCCGTCGCCTATGCATTATATTTGAGCAACCGTCGCATCAACATTCACATTGCGGCGTTGTGCGCCCGTTACTATTTTCGTCTAACCACCACGGCGATTGTTTGAACGAGCGTGCCGCACCGGTGCGGGCGCGATAACCCCAAGTACACAAGCCCATGAGTGCTCGAATTCGCCCCTCGTAGTTGTCGCCGCATTCCATTTTGGACGCAAAATCATTGTCCATGATTTATGAAGATTTGTCAATAAAATCAACGCATGGTTACATTTTCTACTTGCGACTGTGCGAAATATTGTCCGGACTTTTTTGGAGGAGTGTAGTAGATACTTAACGCACACAGAGAAGTGATGGGTGGCATATGGGTGATGTCTGAACATTGCTGTCTTGTCGCTATATAACGGATGCCCCCCCCACTTTGTTTGGGACCATGCGCAGCATTGCCTGTCTCCACGCCGCTATTGCAATCCGATGTTGCTCCGAGAGAGATAGAGTGCGCGTTCGTCATGTCATCACGGAAGTGAATCAAACAAAAAAATAGCATTTGCTTGTTATATGCGGGCTTCTTGATAATGTGCACATGACATCTCGGCGTTAGGACTCGTGCCCTCTGCGGCCGGGGCACAATGAAGCACAACGCACAAACACATATAGCTACTAGCACCCCCTTTGGTAAAAAGCTCCATGTATCGTCATATGAAGGTGTCTAGGTGGACATTAGGTACCTAATTGCGCCCCGCCGATTATATGCCGCGAGCATTCGTGAACTCTCTATTTACTATTGTTGTGTACTGTTAGTCATCGTCATAATCGACATGTGTTAGCTTACCTTACCGGAATGACAGGTTCGGGGTAATTAGGGGCACCATTGGTGTCCCATATTGAAGTAGACTCTCCAGTATGTACACACACCAACTTGACGGAAATGAGAGGGCGCGATAAATACAAGACGTGTGGGCGTGGGAGATGCAACGCGGCGTTCAAATCCGCATGCGACCTTTTATTTCCTAGCGAAGTAAGTGAAGTTCGCCATCATCGCGCCTTGCGAAGGTGAACATATTATGCACATGGCTTCGCGACAACAGTTTTACGCTTTGCCCTCGAGGTGACGGAGGACCTCGACCGTGAGGGAAGTCGCGACGGGGGGAGCGGCAACGACCGTGGGATGGGGCTTACGGGTTGGGACGGCGGGATCGACGAGCGACCACGAGAGGGGATTATTTTCGGTAGCCCATCCTCTTCCTTCTCCGGCAATACCGAAATCACGCGGGAGCTAGATTAGGATGGTCCGTCGCCCCTTTCGAGCGCCGATCGGCCTAGGCCGGTCGGCACCCCAGTTCGGAAGGAGTGAACCGTGCATCGTGAAGGTCAAGCAACAACTTTATTCTAATGGGAAGTGGGCTTATTTCTAAATGTTTTTTTCTTGATTACATTTTTTATTTTTTGTAATTGCTTAGGCGGGGGGCTCTGGTAATTACTACGGTTGCTCACAGTTTGTAATCTCCGAGGAACGTCGGCACACATTGCATACAGGTGTGTCGGCGTGTGTACCTAGTCGAAGAGTACCCGGCCATATTGTTCTCCTATTAAGTGTCCTACATGGCAGAGTATTGATAGCCGTTAGTCATAAGTCGTTAACATAAGTCGGGCAAGCTTGCCGATATTGTTGTGATACAATTTTCAAATTCAATTTCAATGGTAACATAAAGCGAGGGAGCAACGCATTTAGGCTTGCGTGAGATGTGGGGAGCAAAGTCACGCTATCTTATGCTATGTATGGAGGAGTTATTCGTGCCCAGAAGTTAATGTGTTCGTTGAAGGCCGAGGTCAATAATGTATGCGAGTTCGGTGCGGTTCAAAGCGAGGGAGGGTGGTGTGGGTTGTATCGGTATTTTGTCGCTTGCGTAAGTCGCTGGGTGAGTAGCTGCGGCTCCGAGAGGGGAGGATCCGCCTTCCTTTAAGCCTTTCGTGTAAAGCTTATTCCAAGGGACAGTACACGCTGCGGGTGCATAGGCAAGTAGCGTGCGTTCACGAATGGGCACGTGAGCAGTTGGGAGGGTTGGGGGGGGGTAGATGCATGATGAATCAGGGGTATATGAGACGAAGCGATGTAGGTGTGGAGTGGAGAGAGTGGGTAAGGAGAGTAGATGTCGTATAAGATGGACTCGAGCGTGTTGTAATTTGCTTAGAGCGGTCAGTTCTAAACAGTGGTGGTGGGGGTAGAGTGGTGGTGGGGGTAGAGTGGTGGTGGGGCTTATTTCACATGGTGAGGGGATTCGCGATTTCGCGACGAGATAGATGTTGTTCATTCTATATTCGGTGATGAAGTGCGCGGGGTTAGGGACGCCGGTGTGTTGGTCAAGTGGGGGGGAGATGTTGGCGTCCTTCGGGAGGGTATAAAGATTGTGAGTGTACCACTGCAACACTATGATATACAACGATGGCGACGGGGGTTCAATCCTCCGAGTATTGAAAAGGGCATTTATATATGCATATATTGATGTTGAAGACAAATAAAAAATTTAACATCCTTCGTACAGTTCCCATTAGTTTGAATGATAAGATAATGAATGATGAAAGCAAAGGACATAGTGACGTGATATCCCCGATCGCTACATTACAATCGTGTAATGACGTAAGAATGATCAAAACTCCGCAATATAAAGAATTCCAATCCAAATAGTATAATCGTAATCCGGAGCGAGCATCCATAGGCCTTTCGAACTCAACTACATTATCGTCATAGCGTACAGCGTCACTGGCGCCCCCGATCGCCCTCAATCACCGTAGCGATTTTACCGCTACAGTGTCGCGATAGCGCGGCGTAGCATCAATGTATCACTATCTGTCGCCATCGCTATGGTGCAACGATAAACGATCCATCGCCCCGAATCGATTCATTGTAGCCCACATATGCCTAGTACTTGATGGCGGGCGCAGTTTCATTATTGGCAATTATTTCCATTGAAATGTATTAATGTTCTACATTAATTTACCCCAATGATTTTGTGCGAGATGGCGGTGCTACTTCCATGCCCGAATGAATCAGTCACAAATATAGTATTGCTTGTATGTAGGCTGAATGTTCCAGGCATAACGTCAAGTCTTGACACTGGTGTTTGATATTGGAGGGTTCAGGGTTGCGTGTGGTGCCGGGACAACTACTATCACAAATTCTTACTATGTGGCTTTTCCTAATACTACGCACATTACTAGAGGATTGGAGTGCCCTATGTTCCCAAGTATCTACAACTCGGGCCTTTCTAGCTTGTGCCCCCATTGCGACCGCTATTCGCTTCCAAGTCTTATCTTTAGTCCAGAAGCGGCCACCACTTTGCCAAAGGACGTGTTTTCCTTATCTTCGTCGCCATCCGCATGTTCGGCCACCTTTCTCGCGGCTCTTGCTCTCCTCCTCAGCTATGCACGTCTTCATACAGTTTTCGACATTAACGCCATGTTTGCCGGACTCCCAACATTGTTCCTTCGCGCGTTTTTCGCAGGGTGACCTCCAATGGCATGGTGGGTTATGCGTAGCTTCCGTTTAAGGAGGCATGCGGTATGGCATGGGCCCAACGGCAAGATGGTTTCGCGCGTGGGTTAGTGAAACCGGCCTCCTAGCAAAAGTACATTGGTGCTTTTATCCAGAATTTAAGGCTCAATGGCAAGTGAAGGACCATTGCCTTTGGACAGCAAAACAATGATATGTTATTGTTGACAGACTAGCGTGGCGCCGAGCGCTTTACACACGCTCTTCTCTAGTGTAACTTGGTGGAGGGCCCATAACCTGTTAATCCATGTACACACGGAATGGCATGAAGGGGGATAGAACCGCCGCTTCCCGGAACGGAGCTGTACGCCTTATCCAAGTACCGCCAAAAGTCGGTACCCGATAGGAACGTATTGTGTATATGAACCCATCGCATCGCATCGCGACTGAGCGGCGAACACCTATAGCGAACACCTATAGGTGGAGGGCAAAGACTCCCCCGGAGTCTAGCGTACAAATGTGTCCATTAGTAGTCCTACGGAGGGATATGTAAACAGTCCGCCACTAACCTCCCATCTCCCACGTAAAAAGGAGAAGAGCGTGTGTGAAGCGCCCGGCACCACGCTCGCCCCACCCAACTTTCAGTCCCACCTAGCCTGCAACTTACCGATGCTCTCGACCGGATCTGGTTTTTTAAGACCGACCCGCGAAAATCGGCCCGTGCGTACTTTAATTCGTAATATTATTGCTTTTTCCCGAGGCAACGCCGCAACGCTCACCTAACTTAGCGAGGAGCTTAACTTTCCTACGGCTAAAAGGGGGAGTCAACACGAGCGCCCGTCTATGCTTTTGCGTGCCTACACGCTCTCAACGGAGTTGTTGGCTTTGCTTCTTCCTCGCCGGTCGCTCTCATGAGTTGGCTAATTCGCCCGGGGACAGTTTTTCCCGCTACATGTCAGAATAGTACATTACGCAGTATATTTGGAACCGCTTCATATCGGCAACTCGCAGGTAGCGGCACATTCCTGTGAGCGCATGTCGCAACACCTACCAGACTTTAAACACCCGCTACAAGCACTACACCTTCGACCAAGATGGCGCCTTCCTCGACGCAAGCTAGGACGACGTCAAGACCTCGGTTACCTTGAGGGGGGGTGTTAGCACTAGCATCCTCTTGCATAGTGCTTATGTACAAGGTAGCTATTTGTCATACTAGTACTTAGTGTTATGATATTAGCGGTACTCTATTCCCTATTAGTTGCGGTCGGCCGGCCTTGCCGGTGCCTTCGTCGGCCGCCATCTCTCTCCTCTCACTTCTCTAGTCACCACAACCGGCCACCTTGTGGGGCCGGCACGACCTACTTGTAAATATCCGTTCCCGATTCCGACAAGGACCCATGTGACGTTTTCTCCTACAACAACGTGCATGGATTCAGAATTTAGCGTGTGAACTACCGGAATTCATGCATGAATTCAAAACACGAAACGCCTTCGTCCGGTAAGCTACAAACATCTCCGCGACGGCACACATGCTTGAAAATTTGATCGTCTGTGTTTTTCTTGTCATCATGGCTAGATACATAGTACTAACTAATGTGGGCCAACACCGAAGATGTCCGGCTTGGGGCACCGGCCCTGTCTTATGACGACATTAGCACAAGGTGATCGTCTCGATCTTCTCTAGGCCAAACGCAGGTAACAACGTGATGGAGAGGGAGAGCAACCCATGATTTGGAATTGAGTGGCGAGTGGTATCGTGCGATGTTCCCACCATCGGCAAGTCGTGACGCTGCCATGGTTTCTAGACTCGTACCTATATTGTCAGTCACCTGGGATCAATATCCACCGAATAACCCGCCTTCAATATTTGTTGTAGATCTTTGACTAGGCAGCTTCTTCAATACATTCCAAGCGGAGGAAAGACGTATATTGATATCTGCATGGGCTGATTCGCTTCCTAGCTTCTTGTGCACGATCAAGTTGAGTATCTAATCACGAAAAATGATGGGTCGGCCAAAAGAATCTAGGTTGACCGCTTACAAAAATCAATATTGTAAGAATCGCTATACTGAGTCCATAATTTGGTCAAAAATTGAAAATTAGAAACGATGCAAGTTGTGTAATATTCATATTTTATAGCAAGTTTCTGCAAGATAACATGGAAAATGCATAAACACAGGTTTCGGAGTTTTGATATAGTTCTGATTACAAAACAAAACTCATAGCATGTCATGTACTGAAATGAGCATAAGAAAAAAATTATCAGCCATTAGAACTTTCATCTTCCTCTTCCGTGTTCTCTTCCTCTTTCTCTTTATTTTACGTTTTTTTAGAGCACCTTCCTTCGTAATCCACTCAGCCCTATCTTTCTCCTTCAATGCGTCCTCTCGCTTTTATTGCTTCGACCACACCGTCTGACGTTCCATCTTGGTTGAAGACTCCTAAACATGTATTTGGGCAAAAGATCAACGATATTGGCGAGCGTTCTTCTCCACCATAGGCAAGTAGTATGTATCCCCACGCTCAATCATCCATCTAGATGCCACGGCAATCTATTTAGGGGGTGTTGACATACATTTCAGAAATTATCGATCCACTTAGGATATTTAAAAAAAGTAAGGAATATTTGGCGCTTGCATAAAACCGACCGTTTTTTGGTAAGCATTCATGATGTCTCTCTCGATCTTGAAGGGCTTCGCCACCGGTCGGGAGTTAGACAAAATTTATAAGGTAGTGGTCGGGATTAGCGGGACATGTCACGAAGTACCTTTCCACTTTGCTTTCCCGGAGTCTCGCCCAACAATACACAATAAGCTCAGGGTTATGACGCCGTGACTGCCCAAGGCCATGCTTCTTGGTTTCCTTCACGCAATTCAAAGTTTATAGCACATATCGTTTGCGGAAAGCGCCGTCCAAACGTCACCTAATCACTAACACGAGACAAAGAAAACCCACCGGGTGTTTTCCAAGGTGCTAGTTGCGCGACCTTTATACCATTTGGATCGCCTGCTTAAACTCGTCGACACCCCACTTGTCCTCATGTATAGTGATTTTAGACGAGATGCGATCTCCATTTGACACTCCGTATCTGACGAGGGAGATCGACTTGACCTGGTGCTCTTGACAACATTAACAACATCCTCTTTTTTAATCTAAAAGCGCCTATAGAAAACTATATATTCGCGAAAATTATCTTAAACACCTTAGCACAATTTCCGTAGCACGTGCGGACTCTAGGAGAAAAACGGAAGGAACGTGAATGTTTATCAACGCGTATGACGAAATATCAATTACCACCTATGAACATAGCAATGGGTGTAGTTTTTATGGTTTACGCAATTTATGTATCATAATTATACATTACTTGATTATACTGATTAAACGCAATAATATAATTGGCTTTTAATTATTATAGTTATGACATTCCCCCGCCAGAGACAACAATTGAATACTATGTATCAAGTACAGACATTCTATCGCCATATGATCGTATTTAGGATGGCGTACTTGATATTGGTTTAACTATTATTCACTATTGGACCTCATTCCTTTCACAATGGTGAGCCTGTCAGCCTGACCCCGACTTCAGCCCCGTCCTCGACTTTGGGAACATTTTTCCAACCCACTTTGTGCCCCGCCTTATTATGTCGAAGTTGTTTTCCGTCAAGATGGATATTCCATTCACGCAAGGGGCTATGCCAGGTCGGCACTTCTAGGACCTCGTCATGGTTGAAAGTGATCGGGGTGTGGGTGTCTTTTTTGCCTTCCTCCGGGTTGTTCGAGATACCCACCCCTCGATTGAATGGTTCGTAGGTAGGAGCTCCCACGAGTTGTCTGGCGCAAAAACACAAAGATTAATCATACGGGAGGGGGTTGACGATATCATGTGTTGAAACCAACTTAAGAATAATGTTTGCAAATAATAGTGCGTACTCCGTCATCGGAAGCATCATGTCCATTCCCTCAGTGAAACGCGAGATAACCATCCAGTCCATGTGTTAGATTCTGCATATAACCTAGCAAGCGTACAACTAAATGTACATGTATCAACAACATTATCATATATGTACGGGTACCTTGATATTATATTACCTTGATATGTTGTACTATCGGAGCACGGTCGAGGAGGGGGCGTCAGCCCCCTCGCGATGCATGTTGGCGCGTGCGCGGGATGGCTCGTAGCGATAGTTACATGACGTTGAGGGAATATGAGAAGTAAATGGGAGCAAGCACGCTGCCGCCTATATGAATATGTCTTGTGCGCACATCAATATGTAGTAATACGTGTACGGGCACTGATATCCTATAATCGCCCCTCTAGATCATTGACCGCACACTCATGTAGGCTTAGAGCTTTGTCCTTTAGATAGCTGATCTATTGGCCATCGCATGGTGCGTGACCGCTCCTTCTATGGCAAACGACTTCTGTGTGGCCGTTGCCTATGTGTCGAGCGACTTTTGTGTGGCCGCTGATTTAGTGTCGAGCGAGTTGTGTGTGGCCGCTGAATTTGAGGAGGTGGCCGTTGATGAACGGCGTCGGACTTGTGGCTACATTGATGTCGGGGCGGCCAGTCCCCTTGGCGCTTGGCGGCGCCGGCGGTGCGATGCCGGCCGATGTGCTAGAAGTGACTCGTGCGAGTGAGCCACCTCCGTGTGTGCTTGTGATTCTCCACTTGTGAGCGACGGTTCGGTAGTCGCTAGTGTTCTCATATAGTCGCTCGGGTAGTGTTGTCCCGCGATGGCGGCGGTGGCGGCGAGTTGCCGGCCATTGTGTTTGCATTACTTAAGCCATTATTTATCGCTAGCGCTTTATAGGCACTTGACGTGTGCGTAGCGGAGACGTGTGAGTGTTCGTAAGGCTGAGAGGGTCCATAACCTATTATCGGAGGAGACCGTGAGACGCTAGGTGCGTCGACATGTGTGTGTGTAGCAGGGGGCTGTGTGATAGTTCTATGTAACCATCACACAGCCCCCTGGTGCACACACACACATGTCGACGCACCTAGCGTCTCACGGTCTCCTCCGATAAGATGTTGTGCAAGGGTTACACGGAAATGCCATCACCGGGAAACGAACCAGGCCCCTCCGTGTCCGGAGCCGTACGCCGTAACCAAGTACCGCGCCTAAAAATCGGTACCCAATGGGTATATATTTCATATATACACCCCCGTACTGCCCGAGCAACGTGCTCCCGCAGTACATCCACTACTGGCGAGATAGTAGGGCCAAGACTCCCCCGGATTACAACGTACGGATGTGTCCATTATCATGCCCACCACGGGGATCTCACAACAAGATATATTTCATATATATACCCCCGTACTGCCCGAGCAACGGGCTCCCGCAGTACATCCACTATTGGCGAGATAGTAGGGCCAAGACTCCCCCGGAGTACAACGTACGGATGTGTCCATTATCATGCCCACCGCGGGGATCTCTCAACATATGTACACGCCAACATTATCCTATAGGCCGTAGCTATCATCGTACTCTTGTCACCCTTGGTGCACCATATCAACAACGCGTGACATGGGACGGAGACGGGCACATGAGTCATATAGGCGCTGCGCCCCGGCTTTTTATAACAATTTTGCTACCTTTCCTCGACAGATATCGATTTCTTCTTACAATACAGCCTTCATATTGTCTATATCAGCCACCATGACTCAAAGCCTTATATTAGTTTCGCGAAGCTTTGGTCTGCCACGCGGCATGCGGTACTTGATTTTACTTTCTATTGGTTCGTTCTACCGCTTCCGGCACACTCGCGCATGTCGCTACATGTATCATCCGCCGTTCGCTCGCGCTTAGCCGTTGTATGCCGCACTCCATACCTCCCGCATATACGTCACTTTACCGAAAACTGGATAACGTGTTGCCTTCGTCAACTTTCGAGACCGCAACACTTATTGTTTTAGGGCCGTCGAGGCGTCCTTTACTTTCCTGCTCTCTCTTGCCGTATTTGCCCAACGCGCGAGTCATATCGTCGACAAATTACCCGTGCTACATCTTTCCGCGCACCATGACGGAGGACGGTGCGTACACGACATCTTCGCTCGGCCCGCTGCATATATTTTCCATGGCCATCATATGACACCCACGCTTGTGAGTACGGCGTCCCAACTACTTTCGACGTGCCGACTGCGACTACGTCAAGGGCGACATATACGAATTCCAATGTAGTGTTTTAACATCGAAAAAATGACTATTATTTTGACATCCCATACCCCGCGCGTCTCGAGGCACCTATGCTCTACCGACCTTCTGTCGACATGACAGCTACATCATTAGTGACACCGTACTAGCCCTTCCCGACTGGATTTTACCAACTTCGAGCCACGCCAACTCTTATGGTTGCCCCATATCCCGCGCCATCGTCACGTACGGCCATTTCATGTATTCTCCCATACTTCAATATATTGTTTTACACTTAATTTGTTTTTTTTTTACCCCCCAAAATGATGTCACCGCTCTTCATTAACACCTGCTCTTCTCTGTCGACATGAATGGAGATAGTTGACGTTACCTTACTATGTACAGGTAAGGTAAGACAAGGTAACGTCAACTATATTGACGGATGTTCCGGTCACTATTGCGCGCACGACTTCTAACGTTTCGGTTGTAGGGGCCTCGCTTCCGTTGCCTAGCATTTTGGCGATGGGGACTCAACAAGCTAAGATGGGTGCCGACCTCCGCACTTTCATTCTCCCTTGGCACGCCTTCCATTCACTACGTTCATAACTATTACCCCTTTACTCTTGAGGACATGGGCCAGTTGGCTTTTATGGCGGTCATCTTTGCTGATCGCTTAGCCACTCTAGTGGCAATTCAACGTTTCCCAAGCATGGGTGCGTCGGGCTCTCGAAATTGAAATTGAATATTTTCTCAATAAGTACCTATTCATCGGCTTATATCTTAGGGCGTACCCAAGAAACTGCCATCTAGGACTTATGGATAGGGTTTTACGCCGGGAGTCTCCTTATCCATCCCTCTCCATCGTCAATAACAACAGAACATGAAGCATACTGGGACCAGCATGATCTATCGCTACGATGAAATATGAAAAATGCGATGTCCATATCTCCACAATGCGCGGCTTCCTCCCGCCGCCCGAAGGCGATGGTCATCCTAGCTAGTCAGTATGTGTTGGACGAGTCGGGCCAGCTTGACCTAGGCTTTCGTGCGACTCCGGTTGTGCTCGGGGTGGGGGTGGGGGGAGGAAGGCAAAAAAAACCCTCGTTCAGGTCGTCGTAGGCCCCGACTCGATCCAAGCCCACCCTCGTCCGAGATAATAGCCGCTCCTCCCGTCGCAGCTCGCCTCCTAGCCTAGGCTCCCCTTCCCATCGGGGTTGGGGGTGGGGGTGGGGGGGGGACCATAATCCCAATTGGTTGCCGTTTGTCGCTCCTCCCGTCGCGTCTCACATATCCTTGTCGGCTGCCATGTGTTTCCGGCACCGGCTGATCCGTAATTTGCCGCCCGTACCCTCCCCCCTCTTGTGGTTTATGCGTCCAAGGAGTCGCCTATTTGGCATGTGTGCTTTCGCAAAAACCCTAGCACACCACTTCATGCACTCCTATCTATGGTGGGTACCGACGATGGGAGAGGTTAGGTGGGGAAGTCAGATCGGGACTCCGACCTCAAAGGTGCCGGGTGCAGACCTTTTATCCGAAACCCTCCGTACATGGGTTTTCCGGCGGCGACCAATATAAAATCAGCGATGCCAGACCGTGCCACTCCTCTCGCCGCGGTTGTTCTCCTCGCTGTTGGTGTCGAGCTCCCCCCCCCTAGATGGGTCTGCTCGACCTCATGAGCCTTGGTCAACGTCGAGCGAGCGCCCTTCCATGGTGATGCTTCCCGGCTGGCCGCTGCCACCTCCAACACCCGCGACCCGCCGCTGATCCATCCGTACCCGTCTAGCCCCAAATTTCACTGACAACGCCCCCGCCTCCTAATCGTGAGAGTAATTGAGAGTATTCAGTCGCAAAGAAACATATCGGACTGACCGAGCGGGATAACTTAGTGTTAGAGTACGGAAATTCTGATTTCCAAAACTCTCCGTACATGGCTTCCCGACACATGTTGATCACGAGGACCGCAGGTGCCGGTACCTTGTTTAGCCCCTTATCGTGCTTGGCATGGCACGGCTCACCGCGTGGAGGTAGCGATAGGTGCCGACGGGCTTGCGAGCGCACCTTCCTCCGGGGCCGCCGCTGCTGCGCCGCCTGCGGGCGCCGCAGACTCTCGTTTTACGGTCCGAAAGTTATGCGCCCGCTTGCAAGAGTTTGTACGGCGGTCTACATATGTTCCTTTGCGTAAAATATTTGGGGAAGTGCGGCGTGAGTTCATGCATCACATTTTCGTGGCTCTTCTTGGCACGTTGGATCCAATCTTCGTGATGCCTTGCTAGAGGGTGGTGCAGCTATTGATATTGTTGCATGCCTCCCTACTCCGAAGGCTTAGGCTTTTGTGCCAGTTTTATTTTCTTCTTTGTTGGTGGATTGCACTATTTTTTTGTAATTCAAGAAATATTCGCCGTATATGTACTCTAATAACGTTGCTTCAGCATTGCTACATGCATTATTGTATTTTTTGAAAGAATAACCAAAAGGATTATGCATATAGTCAAAATGACAACATGATGAGAGACACGTCATCATGTTTACATGTCCCTCCGTAGGACTACTAACGGACACATGTGTACGCTAGACTCCGGGGGAGTCTTGGCCCTCCACCTATAGGTGTTCGCTATAGGTGTTCGCCGCTCAGTCGCGATGCGATGCGATGGGTTCATATACACAATATGTTCCTATCGGGTACCGAGTTTTGGCGGTACTTGGATAAGGCGTACACCTCCGGTCCGGGAAGCGACGGTTCTATCCCCCTTCATGCCATTCCGTGTGTACATTAGATCACCACTGAAATGTGTTACGAATAATGGCTTACTTAACCGAGACCTCATGTAGGATTGTTCACACATAACCGCGAATATAACTATCTACCTATAATGGATAGATCCACGCATAAATAACTACACATTGATGTGTGGTATGCGTAATGCCACACTCAACATGCTAGTACTAGGAATCCTTTCAGGAGATTCGACTGGATATCCCCACCTCATGCATAGCGGTCGGCCTCTTGTACCACCTCGCTTCACGCACGCGTGAACTCCGATCGGCCAGTCCAGTACCCTCCTTCGCTGCTTCCTCTCCCTCCCTACTGGCCAAACTACGACAGCAGAAGGTCCAGTTCTTACGAGCTGCGCAGGCCCCCGCAATCTCAGGCCGTAGGGTAAAGATCCGATCCCCCCTCTTTACTGATATCACCGGCCAAGAAACTGTCGCCCTCTTACATGACATACTCACGTCCAACCTCGCGATCGCGCTTACATCAGCCGGACAACCCCCCTCGGCCCCTCCCCCGAGTCGGATAGAGGACCTCCCGGAACCTGCCCAATTCATCCTCCAACTCGCGGACGCCCTCCAACTTGTAGACGTCCCCACCCCGATCGAGGGTGACCCCTCCTCCCTCTGGGTGAATATCCTCCACCTGCCCAATAACCCCATTCATTCACAATCTGGCCCAGTATCAATTCACATACTTTCATATTCACTTCATGAGCCTGTACCCCCCAACCACCATCTTCACACCATCACCATCACTCCCCCCCCCAATCATTGGACACGTCCCAGGCACGTCTTGGGCGGCCACTTGTCTCACTACAATCCTCATCCAATCTCGCCACTCCCTCTCCCTCCCTTGCATCAACGCCGACGGCACCATTCCACCCACCCATTGGTTATACACCCTGTTACACCAAACAACAAATGAGTACACAACACATCACACCCCCTCAACGTCCTCCTCACCCCTCACCCCATTCGGCCCCTCGCACTACACAACCCTAATTTTTTTTCCAGATGGCTCATACTTCAGCTCCCACCCCTTCACCTCCCCCACCGTCACCACCAGCATATAAATCTCCCTCATCACAGAAATGTAATGCATACTCATATCCACAAACGGCAAAGTCACAATCTCCCTGAATCACACATTCATCCACATAGGTACACTTACCCAATCAACGTGCACCCTCACCATCACTCCCCACCACTACTCAACCTTTGGCAGAGCCCGACTCACGGACCTTGTCTTCACCACGACCCCCTCCCCACCACCTCTCACTCACACCAAAACCTTCACCCTCTACCTTCTCCCCCCGCAAAACACACGCTTCCCTCCTCCCCCGTCTCATTCCACTCTGGAAAAATAACATAATCACATGGCCTCAAGTCCTCCTCCGCGCCACCCCCTCCTCCTTCATCCTCAAATAATGCAAATCCATCTCCAAACTCACGGGGACCACCACCCCAATTTCAGTCCCCATTCGACTTCTCGCCGCAATCCTCACCGAACCCTCCAATACTATCCACAACCGCCTCTCGATCACAAGCCTCACTCCCAAACAAGCATCCCCCCCCACCACTGTCCACTCCTCCTGGATTCCCCTCCTCTCCCGACACCTCCCCCGCTCACCCCCCACCCTCTCATCCGGCATCCGCGCCTCATGCACCGGTACCTCCCCCTCACTGCACCCACCACACACATGGACACAGAATACCTCACCCCCTCAGACAACCACTCCCCCCCCTGCGACGTTACGCGCATCATTTCCAAACACAAAGACACAGAATACGGTCAAACACAGTACATGCTTGAATGGGCCCCGGAGCACCTCACGGAATGGGACATTCAACTCCAACTCGACGAAGGCTTCCGCCTTATCTCCTCCACCCCCACATCGGTATGCCTTCCCACCCCCTCCCCCGCCGACTGCTCAATATGTCACGACCCACTACACAGAGAACCCTCCTCCACATGCTGCACATGCCCGCACTTTGCCGTCCATTCCCAATGTCGCCCCGCTCAGGGACCCGCCACATGGCAGTGCGAATGGTGCGCTCGCGGCCAACGACACGACCTCCTCCGCCTCCACGAGGTCCAGTGGGCACCGTGCCTACAACTACACGACACCATCACTGAGACCCCCTCCGGCCCCGCCGCCCTCACCGCATTTAACTCCGGCTTTGTCCCCTCCACAACACCTACTCTGTCAGAACCCGGACCCCCTCCATGGACGCACCCCCTAATCACATTGTTGCGAGACATGGTTTTGTGTGGTAATCAAGTTGCTACACAGCAATGTTGGTCAAGTAGCGTCGTGATAGTACGGCTGTGACTCAGCACAATAACATGATAAGCCAATCAACAATAGAGAGGATTAGGTTGCTGATGGTGGCAAGTTGCTGAGCGTTAGATATCATCTAAAGGCTCAGAATATATGTTGGCGTGTGCTCACCACAAGGTGAGTGCGTGTCTTGTGATAGGCAAGTGCTAGGCACTTGCTGAGGGTGATATGACATGCAGTGTCACTCACCGAGTGTAAGCATTCCTTATCGCCCCCTCAACTTTGACAGGTTATGGGCCCTCTAGCTGCTAGTTGTTGGAGTCATTTGTCTTGACTGGAACCTAGAGCTTGCTTCTCGAAGAGTGGTAGACCTTTGTGGTGTCGCACGATACGTGAGGTGCGGCTGGCTCACAAAGTGGCTGGCTCTTGCTTGTGTTTGTAGCTTTTCTTCGATACCCGACTGGTAGCGACTTGTTTGTGTCGCTTGGAGCCGGCGTGAACCTTCGAACGCCGACTCGTGTGAGGTGAAGATCGGCTTGCTTTCCTTTGTTATAGCTTGGCGCTTTCTGGAATTTTATTCGCTTCCGGAGCTTGTCACCCGCCAGTTTTTTCTCGTGAAAGCCTATAGTGGTCCGGCTGAATTTTTGGAAAGGCATCTTACCACAAGTGTACTAGCACTCATGTACGACGTCACTTGACCGACCTTCTGAGACTCGTTTCTGATTGCCTTGGCTGTATTGACTAAGGGAGTACAACTGCGTCCTCGGTCAGCCCTTTGTCGTCTCCTTTTCTGAGCCGTGTTGCCCGCCTCTTCACCGGTACTTGGTGCTTTTCTTGTTGGCATTTTTCCTGATTTTCTGGTGCTCTTGCGAGCGCATCCGACGTACCTGCTATGGACTCCGTGAGACTACCCAAGTTCAGTGGGGAGAGACGAGATTTTGACGTGTGGAAGAAACGTTTCCGTGCATATTGCTTGATGCAAAAGTGGGCTCCGGCTTTGTCGTCGGATGGTGCCGCTTCCTCTCAACAACAAGTCGACATGTACTCCACATTGATTCTTGCGCTGCCGGAGGACGACCTTTCCATTATCGAGAATGTTAGCGAAGATGACAAGACCTGCGGCCACACTGCATGGATTGCGTTAGTCAATCATTTTGAGGACGATGGTATTTACCGGTGTACGGAACTATTGCAGGACTTGGAGACGCCGCAAGCGGACGGCGAGAGCGGCATTCAATACATGAACCGGTTAGTTCGACTGCAACGACAGCTTGCCCGAGTTGGGGACGTCGTCCACGACCGGCGCATCATCATGTACTTGGTGAAGGGCCTGCGCAGCGAATACCACTCCATCACCGACACGTGGGACGTACACGACCTAAGCATGGATACCGTCAAGCGTGATCTTCGTCAAAAGGGCATGCGCATCGAGAGTCGTGCGCAATCACATACAACGGAGCCCCCAACGCCTACGGCTTTTGCAGCGTCTCATGATGACTCAACGACTGAACTTTGAAGCGGCAAGTCTCCGGGCTCCAAGACCAACTGAAATCTCTTCAAGGAGCTGCGACTACTCGTCGTACCTCATATGGCAGAGGCGGAGCGAGAATGTTTCGTGGTGTTTGCTATGGCTGTGGTAAGAAGGGCCATCGCAGGTCCGAGTGCTCAGTCAACAACACCGGAGGTAACTCTGCGCAAGTGGACTCCCCGGTTGCTTTTCCGGCGGTCATGGACGTGACAGCCACCCCTGCGAGGCCATTCTCCGAGGCTCGACACATGTTCGAGCGCGATGGGGAAACGTGGATGTGGTTGGCCGACAGCGGCGCCAGCCATCACATGACTAGTGTGCGCCGTGACTTATGTGAGTATCGAGGGCTCACCGACCGGCTTTGGATGAAGGGTATCAGCGCCCGCGCTGTTGAAGTGGGCTCGGTCCGCATCATTGTGAAGGCTGAAGATGGAGAGGAGATTCATGCCACGCTAAAGAATGTGCTCCACGTTCCTTAGCTATCCCGTCGTGCGTCGTGTTCTTACCATCGGCTTTTCAGCCTCACCCAAGCTCGGCGACAAGGTCATTCTGTGGTGTTAGCTGATCCCGTGGACCACCTTCGTCTTCATGCCGGTCATGGCGGTGGCGTGGTGGTTCCGTTGGAGCGCGCGCATTTGTTGGTGTGGTTGCCGGCGCGGGTCGCTTCGTCGAATCCTACCGCTTCTTTCGCCACTGCGCCATTGGAAAAACAGGTGTGGCATTCCCGACTCGGTCACCTTGGCGAGTCGCAATTGGACGGGCTCTTGGCCACTCAGGTGGAGGGTGTGGCGTTTTCTGCGTCGGAGAAGTTGGGCTTCTGTGAGACGTGTGCTGTGTGTAAGTCGCACGTCCGCCGTATATCTCGTGAGCCGGCTGACCGGAACGTTGGTGTCTTTGAGGTCCTCGGCTTAGACTTCTGCGGTCCTATG
Source organism: Tetraselmis chui (assembly GCA_026401115.1). NCBI lineage: Eukaryota > Viridiplantae > Chlorophyta > Chlorodendrophyceae > Chlorodendrales > Chlorodendraceae > Tetraselmis > Tetraselmis chui. Next base: position 237,499 of record JAPMLY010000307.1, read on the forward strand.
CGTGTTCCATCCTTGGGAGGACGGCGGTACACCTTGTGTGCGGTTGATTTCCGGAGCCGTTTCATGTTGCATGATGCGGTCCGCTCCAAGGATGAGGCTCCCGCCTCGTTCCGTCGCATGTTGACTACCATCCGTTCTCTTGGGCACACGGTTCGTCGTCTTCGGGTGGACAATGACACGGTGTTCTTAGGTGCTGCCTTCCGAAACCTCTTGGATGAATTCAACATGGCTGTGGAGATCAGTGCCCCTTACGCGCATTGGCAACATGGCCGGATTGAGCGGCAGTGGTGGACGTTGGTCCCGATGGCGCAGTCAATGATCCGGCAAGCCGCGCTGCCTAAATCGTATTGGGCTCTAGCGATGGCCGCTGCGGTGCATGTCCGCAATCGTGTGCATAGTAGCGGAGCCGGCGGTGTACCTTTCACCCTGGCGACCGGCAGACCAGCTGATTTGAGCTCCATGCGGGTCTTCGGCTGTCCGGCCTATGTCCACGTTGACAAGTCTCAACCCCGCAAACTTGACTATAGCGCGTGGACGGGTGTCTTTGTGGGCTATGCTTCCGAATCACCTGCGTGGTTGGTGTACAATCCTGCTACTCGTCGGGTGGTGAGCAGCCGTAACGTGGTGTTCCAGGAGGCTGCAGTCCTCTCCACGGGGGAGAGCAATGCGGGGCAACGCACTGATGATGAAGAGGACAGCATCCCGCGCACCATGTGTAGCGAAGAACGGGAAACACCTTCGGAGGAGTCGCCGCTACGGGAGTCGCGGCAGCATTCCGGGTCGATGGAAGATGAACGGGACATGCATTCGGGGGAGACTACACGTCCAAGGTATAATCTTCGATCCACTGCCGCACCACAGCAATGCGTACCCAGTCCAAGGTATAATCTCCGTTCAGCGGGCGCTTCGGGAGATGGATGGACTACGGGAAGTATCGCGGCTATTAAGTCAGCCAGCAGCCCGAATGTTCAAGAGCCGGTGTCATACAAGCAAGCGCTGAGGAGTCCCCAATCGGGGGAGTGGGAGGCAGCTATCAAGAGCGATTACGGCTCACTTGTATCTCGGAAAATCTGGACATTGGTCCCTTGTCCTGCCGGTCGCAAACTCGTAGATTCCAAGTGGGTGTTCAAGCTGAAGCGCGATGCCAATGGACAGATAACAAGGTACAAAGCAAGACTTGTGGCTCGCGGGTTTACTCAGGAGAAGGGTGTGGACTACCACGAGACCTTCGCTCCCACAGTGAGGGTGATTTCTATTCGAACGTTGCTCGCGCTTGCTGCTTATAATAATTGGGAGGTGGAGCAACTTGATGTGGTGACGGCATTTTCGGAGGCCGATATCGAGGAGGAAATCTACATGAGGCAGCCGGAAGGATTCCGTCACTTCGACATCAATGGAGAGGAGCGAGTGTGCTTGTTGAAGAAATCATTGTATGGCCTCAAGCAAGCTCCTAGGAACTGGAATAAGACCATCACAGCATGGCTAGAGGAGTATGGCTTTACCCAATCCAAGGTGGATCCCGGCATATACGTCTTCATCAAGGAGGGTGACCTTTATGTCTTGGCGTTGTACGTGGACGACAGCATCATCGTCGGACCAGCGGGTAGCTTCATCGTTGGGTTCAAGTCGGCTTTCGGCGAAAGGTTCAACGTGCAAGACCTCGGTCCAGTGTCTTGGTTGCTTGGCATGACAGTCGAGCGTGATCGTGGCAGCCGCACCATCAGGATTGGACAACAGCAATACGTCTTAGATATGTTGGAGCGCTTCAACATGATGGGCTGCAAGCCAGTGGGCTCACCGATGGCGGTCGATGCTTTGAGCAATTGTGTGGAGACGTCGACATCAAGGTTGCCTCCCGGTCTAGTGCCGTACCAAAGCTTGATCGGTAGCTTGTTGTACGCTTCCGTAAGCGCACGGCCCGACATCACCATGGCTGTTAGCCATCTAGTAGGTACATGTCCGACCCCTCTCAGTCACATTGGGAGCAAACCAAGAGGGTACTCCGCTACCTCAAGGGGACCACAGAGTCGGTGTTGATGTACGGTGGCGCACCCTCATCAAAGGTGGTACGATGGTCCGATTCTGACTACGCGAGTGATATTGGCGAGCGCCGCTCTCGCACGGGGTATGTGTTCATGCTCAACTCTGCAGCGGTGAGCTGGAAAAGTCAGCGGCAACAAACTGTGGCGTTGTCGACAGCGGAGGCAGAGTATATGGCGCTGACTGCGGCCACTCAGGAGGCGATGTTTTTTAAGCAACTACTCCACGAGTTTCACAAAGACTCCGGGTCTCCCATCACAATTCACGAGGACAATCAGAGTTGTATTGCACTCAGCAAAAATAGCATGACGACCGGACGCAGCAAGCACATGGAGGTGAGGTACCACATCTGTCGGGAGAAGGTGGAGAGCGGAGACATCGAGGTGCAATATTGTGCGACGGAGAGCATGCTTGCTGATGTGCTTACCAAGCCATTAGAGAGTGCAAGGCATGGCAAGTTGTGCAATGCCATCATGGGATTGCCTGCGTAGCAAGGGGGAGTGATGCGAGACATGGTTTTGTGTGGTAATCAAGTTGCTACACAGCAATGTTGGTCAAGTAGCATCGTGATAGTACGGCTGTGATACTCAGCACAATAACATGATAAGCCAATCAACAATAGAGAGGATTAGGTTGCTGATGGTGGCAAGTTGCTGAGCGTTAGATATCATCTAAAGGCTCAGAATATATGTTGGCGTGTGCTCACCACAAGGTGAGTGCGTGTCTTGTGATAGGCAAGTGCTAGGCACTTGGTGAGATGACATGCAGTGTCACTCACCGAGTGTAAGCATTCCTTATCGCCCCCTCAACTTTGACACACATTCAACCACGACCCCATCCACCCCGACCTCGACATACTCCCTACCGGTAAATTCGCCATCCACACACACCCATCACTACACGACACCACCATACTATGCACTCCAGACGGCCGCGCTGTCACCACCCTTAACGGCCCCCGCGTCCGCCACCTATTATTTCAACTCTTTCGCCCCGACCTCTCGAAGCACACGTTCGAAGAGGAGGTCTACCACCTCCTCACTCGCCTAGGCTCCCGCTCAGAAATCCACTCACCCACACCCGGCACCACCACCCGAAATAGATGGGCCACTAGAGAGGACCTCCTTACAGCTCTCTGCCAAACCTACCACATCCAAACCGAACTATACTCCGACCCCCTCAATAAGTCCCTTCACTCCCACACATACCACTCCCTATACCCCGAAGACATAGTCTTCTCATCTAGCGGCAGCAATGCCCCACACACATGGCACGGCACCAACATCGCCAACCCATAATACGACCACGAATGCATGCGCCGCGCCATGGAACACGCAATCACCAACGCACACCTCACAGCCTCTCACACACCATGCGCAACCATCCTCATACTCTCCCGATGGGAACACACACCCTACCGCCACTCCAAATACATCGACTCCCCATGCACCCACCACCTCGCCACCCTCCCCAATGACGCAAACACCTTCCTACCCCCCGACCAACACACATGCATACCCACCCCTACCCCATTCGGCACACGCTGGATGGTCGACATCTACCTCGTCGCTAACCCCCTCGCACTCTCCACCCTACCCTCACACACAGCCATGACCGCACTCCACAACACTCTCGAGTCTATCTACGACACTCACCTCCCCAACCCCACCATCACCATCCCACCTCCTCACCTCCTAGACACCTACTCCCCTCACTCAGCAGGCATCTACCACCTCCCCCCAAACCCCACCCACCCCCTTACCTACCCACTCCATGAACGCATGCAACTAACATACCCCCCCCACCAGAGGAACACTTGCTTGGAATTGGCAGGACTTTGTGTACACAAACGGTTCGAAAAAAGGAGGCTCCCCCCCTAGGAGCAGCCGCCACCCACCCCGCCTCGGAATCCGGAATCAAAATCCTGGTGACCTCTACCCCTCCCTCGCACACTATCAATCGCGCTGAATTAGCTGGCATAGACATAGGCCTCCAACTAGGTCACACCCACCTCCTTACAAAAAGTGCGTGCCCCCTCCGCCTCATACAAGGATACTTAACCTGCCCATCCGCCTATAGACACAACATCCACCGCGACACACTCCTCTCCATCACACACACCCTCAAAACAAGCTGCAACGCAGGCATTCGCACACACCTCGGCAAAATTAAAGCACACAACCACTCACTCGGAAACGACCTCGCAGACACTCTAGCTAACCAAGTCGCGGACGGTCACCCACCCGACACTACATACACCACAAGCTCAGACGTGTCGATAGGACACTGGACCTGGCCGTACACCCTCATTCCACAAACCGCAGGGGAACCCATACCCTACAGATACACCAACCTCAAAGCCGACGCCCACACCTACACAAGGTGCCTTCCACCATCACAAGTCTCACCTCCCTACTCACCACCCGCACCGACCCTCCTGACAATCTCATCTCCAAAGCACGCCTCGACACGTCTCGCATCCTTGCACAACTCCACACGCATACTGTCCAATGGCTACATCATCTCCTACTCACCGCATCAAATCCCGCACTACCTCTCGCCGCGCCTTCACACATTGCCCCTTCGCACGCCTCTGATTGCACGCCGCCCTCACCTCGTCTTGCACAACTCCCCGGGGGGGGGAGTACAACCCCCGACCATCCTTGGAGAGGTTGGATATAGGTGGTTAACGGTCTAGCCTTGACTTGTAAGTTCCCTGTATGGCATAGTTGGGAGAGCCCAGAGACAACAACCGGCGCATACGGTGTTTGGTGTAAACCGGCGCATACGGTACATGTTGTAAACAATTTAAATTTCAATTTCAATTTCAATTTCAATTTCAATTTAAATACCAGAAATCACCATGCTACATGCTAGTTATTCACACAAATCCCCACAAAATGGCAAAAGTATGTTGCAAATAGATAGTCATGCTTGACCACAAACATGTGTTAGTAATGCTTACCAGAAACACCCGGCTTCATATTAGATGATCATATATAATTTATAAATGGTTCTTACACATCCCAATTGATTTTGTTCCGAATAATGCCACACATAATAACAACATACCGCTCCATTAGCTTACCAAACATAAATCAGCGAAGTGATGTATGAATATGATTAGTTATTGACTTACGACGGACATCGTCACCACATAAATGTACTACGAATTTTCCTCGATATATATCTGCCACAACTTCATTTTTAATTTTATGTGGCATGCCTTCCTGTTCCTCGGGCTTAGGTTTTTTCTTCCTTTCTTTCTTTTTCTTGCTTGGTGGCCTCCACTGCTTTTTCTTGTAAGAAATTTTTAATTTTATCTAACGGCATGCTTGCTTACCAGTCAGATTTGGCTACGCAATGAATAAATGTGTCAACCTACTTGCGATTTAGATCCAATCAGATAAACGCGAATG